>JAODUO010000540.1:60000-130000 GCA_025642075.2 Ridgeia piscesae
CTAAGAAGAAGTGGCAGGACGTGACGTGGTGAGCGCAACGACCGACGCTATGGTCCCAGCTGCTACTGATGTAGACGACGTGTCGCCGCGTCACGCCGACATGTCGATGACAGATGGTTGTCACCGCCTCAGAACGCAGCGAAGCCCCGGGGGAGGAAAGGTGGAGGGGGCGAGGGACAGGAGGCAACAGGGGCGAGTCAACGCAGCAAAGGTCGAGGCGCTCTGACGCAATGAGTGCACTGTCCACTATCAACTGGTCAACAACGGGGTCACAGGTATCAACAGTCAGTCTAAGTACCAGACATTGCACGTAATGTGTTCTGAGGAATGCAACAAAATAATGAATTTAACTTGGCCAGCTGGGGTTGAACGCCTAGATACGCTGGGAGGTGGCGCCGTAAGCAGAGGCATTTTGAGAAATAAACTAACTCGGTAGCTTATGCTACATTCATTCTCAGTAGGTGGGTGCATATTGCTAAGGTTCAGGAGTAACATTATTTCATAAATAACATTGTTTCGTTATATCTGGTGTCTGATATACTGTACAAATAGGTTCTTTCGGAAACAGGTTCCTTCGGAAACGTGATTCAATGTGATCAACAAACCACAACGATTATTGTATAGATTTATTACTCAAACGTTACCAACTTTGTTTGATTTAGATTGATTAATTTCAAATATGTTTACTGATCCAGCCTAACCTGTCAAAAACAAGCCAAACGGTTGCCAAATCATCGAAAAGAGCAACGTGTACAGTCCACTTTTGTTTTACTGAAACAGCATGATTTCCGGAATGATAAACATGACTTTGAATCAATGAATATTATTTATACCTGTCCAGTGTTGTATTATGGACGCAACATGTCAGAGCACGTGGTTGGTAACTTTAGCGTTATTTCTAAGCTGTTGACATGCGAGTTCTGTAATATTAATTACAATAATGGAATATCGGAAATTTGATCCAGGTTAAGTTGGTTATTGCTATTTAAACAAATTAGCTGTGAATAGAGAGCTATGGCTTAGAACTGTTGACTTAAGAATTATTACCTTAATTAATAATCTAGGTTATTTTTAACTTATCAATGTATACCTATACAGTGGCGAATATCTAGTACTTATTGGGGGGACAAACTTAATCAGTAACCAGTAGGAATTTCTATATTAATACAAAGATGCGAAACAGGATTATAATAAAATTGAATTTTGCCATAACACACGGACGGCCAATGGCCTTCATATCATAATTATATTCAGTTTAAATCATGTACGATTAATAAAATTGGGTGAATACGGATGGCGGGCGCTAACGCTCACTTTCGGCCACCTCCACGCCCAACTGTACCCCTCTGTAGGTAGGCTACCACAAAACGCCCAATTGAACTCTAATTTGGGATCGCTAAAAAGGCTTTTACAAGTGCACCTCCTTGTCGTTGTACATATAAACCTACCTGCAGACCTCACTAAAAATAATATTGTGGATTGAGCCCCAGGCCCTCCCCCTCCGTCGTGACGCTTATAATATTATGACCTGCACAACACTACAATATCACGACATCGTGTTCAGGTAATTCTAGACGTGTCCACATGTCATATATACGGTGTCAAATTACGCCACACTAGAGTACGTACGGCCATATCGTGGCATGCGCACTTTATTGACACGCCCAATCCCTCGAACCAGCTCCCAAGAAGCGAGTTCACACGAACAGGTCGTCGCGTAGCTACAAATCAATATTCCGTAGCATGCCGAGAATTGACAGCCACGACAGGCTCCAAGAAATTTCAGGCTTACGGTGGACATGCCAATGCGCTGGCGCTACGTCGATACGCCATTGATGGTGGGTCATTTTGAGATCTGGCTAGACTGGGGAAGGTAATGTGGCGACTCACCTGTACTCGTGGTCGGACTGTGGCAGACTCGGGAAGGAATTGGCGACGCACCAACCGGCGCGCCCCTTCTCATTTATATGTCCCGCCTGCAATTACGCAATTCGGACATGGACGGAACCATCTGTAGGGGGTGACAGGTTGTAGAGCGCTGCGCAGTTTGCATCAAGGGCCGTATAGGTCTGGTTAGTGCGTAGGTGACTGGATGATTCTGACTTCAACCGATATGCAGACGTCATCGGCTAGACTCGGGTCGTGTATATAATAATAGTTAAGGCTGTAATAGGATAAATAATAATAAATAGGTTAAAATAGGTATATAAATTACTAGCCAGGATATGTGCATATATTCTGGCATAAACTGCTCGTCGCATACGCCTACTGTTATGTTGGACGATGGCAGTATATTAGTATGTTTCCACGATCTGTAGGGCCGGGATTTATTGTAACAAGATTAAAATGTTGCTCATTCACGCTGTGTTTATGCAAACCTTCCGAAAAATGTCACCCAACGATGTTACATTTTCTTTACACATTGTTTTGAACTTATTAGCGGAAATAATTTTAGAAATAAAAGTTGCATTTACCCCTGATATAATTGCTTCAGGCCCTACTGACGAGTGGAATAAAATTATTGCATACATATTAGCCAATGTTTCATAGATAGACTGTATAGGTATGTCATACCCTAAGAAATTGGATTTTGTGTTGTTCGTTTCTGTTATTATGGTAGATCTGCTTGCTGTAAGCGTGGGTTTCTTCAAAAAATATTTTAATTGCATAGGAATCTAATTTGTTATAACATATTATTGTATTTTATTTTACAAATTGAACTTTTATGTTACATTCGGCTATTAGGTTTTGAAATATATTGCATAACTGATTACAGTAATTAATCTATGCGTGTGTAGAACAACTGATTAAATTAATGGTGTCATGTTTGACACGGTAGGAAGGTGTATAGTTGTATATCAGGTACAGTATGCCGTAATTGGTGCATAAACTAAAGAGATCGGTGTCATTTTAAGAGACGTATTTTATGACCATTCTCCGTCAAAAAAATTAACCGCTTGCAACGATTGCAATCGTATAATGTGTTGTATTTTGCAAATACTTCTTAAACCTAGTTCACAGGCTAACCTCTGTATCATATGCGAATCCTTTCTCTGTAAACAACGATTTGTCATTGTGTTCCCACTACCATATACCACCCCATTGTCGCTACATCCACGTATTGTCATTGAACTGCGGTCTACACTACGACTGCAGTATTGTAAACACAACACTCGTGCTACATGCGTGCCTCGTTGTCGAGGTCATTTAGTGCACACTCACACCCAAATACGTAGTAGCCTGGCTGAAGATGTATGGCCCTTTTTCTATAGCACTTGCAATTTGTTAATCTCGCTCATGAATAACACGATAATTGAGTTCGAAAATATATGACACGAAACTGAATATAACACGTTATTATTACGTTAACACTACATTGCGTTTGAAAGCTCCATGTTGCAGAAGTCAGGGATAAGTAGATATCCATATAACCTACACCCTATAATACATTATCGAGAGTTTTTGCACAATAATTCAACAACTCGTTGCTTAGTTATTTTGCTTAGCTCGAGTCTTAGAAAAGCTAGACTCCATAATATATTATTATCATAATTATATAGTGGCGTAGCCAGGATTTTGCCATACAGCATCCATGAAAACTATATATATATATATATATATATATATATATATATTATAATATATATATAAATATATATATTATATAATATATATATATATATATATATATATATATATAATATTCAAATCTAATGCTAAAATTTACTGACAAGTTTGCCAAGTACGTAAGTAAGAAACTAAGAGAGAAACGACGTAGTACTAAAGAGACACGAACCCATAGCCCCTAAATAATATTCACCTAAACCGGCCACCATATTCCTTATACACAGGCATCCCTATATCCTATTGTACTTTGTCATCCAAAATGTAATATATATATATATATATATATATAAAATTATTAATATTATATTTTATATATATTACATTATTACATATATATATATATATATATAATATAATAATATATATATATATATATATATATATATATTACATTATTCATATTATATATATATATATATATATATATATGTATATATATATATGTATATATAGTATATATATATATATATATATATATATATATATTATTATTACTATTATATATATATATATATATATATATATATATATATATATATATATATATATATATATATATATATATATATATATATATATATATACATACATCAGTAAGAATGAGCTCCATATCTACTATACTGTCTTTTCGGGAAACGCCAGTCTGATTCCCTCCCATCGAGTGACCGCTATTTTTAAATCCCGGGAAGAAGGAACGCCGGAGAAACTGGTGGGAAAGACGACAGTTGGTGAACTTTTCACTCCCTCATTGGGAGTGAGAAGTTCAGTCGGCGATCAAGCCGGCGGTAAGTCCATTGAACTCTGACCTGTTCAAACATTCACAATGCCCAACTACTCGAGGGTGGGAGCCGCGTGGGAGGGGGATAAACAAACATGTAGCCGACCCATGATCGTGCCATGATACCGTGGTGTAAATTAACATTTGCTTCATAAATATGTCCAAGAATACACAGCGGAACTGGACCCTGATAACAAGACGATCTCAGCATCCCGGCTTCATGTCATGTCTGGTTTAATTTGAATGTATAATTATATATATATATATATATATATATATATATATATATATATATATATATATATATATATATATATATATATATATATATATAAGTATAATACGGAACGACGGCGCAATGCAAGCAGTACGGAGCCTGGAAGTTTGCAGAGAACGTTGGTATGTTGTCAGGGATTTTGGGAACAGATAAGGGTCAAGGTACGCGTTTTAGAATAGCTGCAGCGCGTTAATCCAGTCCACATAGCTTAAGGCGTTAGGCTAACATCTCACGTTGTAAGAATTACGTAACCGACACTGCCGGCTTCGGCAAAGCTGGGCTGACAGAAAAGTTGTCGAGGGACCTCCACAAAATATTGGCATATTTAAGAGGTCCTCAATATGGTAAATCGTCCACCTAACAGTGATCTAGTGAAGTTCTCGTGGTTTGGGGGTCGAATAAATATCGGTGATTAATAAAAACTTATTATCGTGTCTCTATAGGGTAGCACGACAACTGATAACACTAATCAGTGACTAAGCTAGGTGACTAAGCTTTACACATTATATTGAATTAAGCGAGTTACTCAAAAAACAATTTTGATTAATATAATGACGTGGTGTTGATCTGAATGATCAAGGATATTAAAAATTAGGAACCCGGTGGTAGATAGACAGAGGACATTCAATGATCGAAATGTAATACACCAATTATCAAAACACTAGTTAACACGGAAACCAACGGGGATATCAATTGCATGCCCAGACTATGCGCTTCTGCCTTCCCTCCGGAGTGTTTACGCGATTGATCGGACTTCGCGATTGACCTACGCAACTAACGTGTCATTTGAGCGCAGACGAAAACAAGCATTACATTTATCTCACCGGATTTCCGAAAATACTAAAGATAGAGGGCATGGTCGTCAAGTGTTTGTGGAGAAATGGTAGGAAAACGATCGACCATTAATTATTGCTAAAATGGCATCACCATCAATCATCATTGCCATTGGTTGCTTGAAGATTGCTTGAAACGTTGTTATGTCCCCACACACTGACACAGTCCTGTGTTTGTCTGTCTGTTAAATAGGCATACGTTAAGTTGTATGAGGCATCTGTCATGCAACAACTATACGTAAACTGTATCACTGGACGACCGTAGTTGAACTCCGAGGACGGGCCCTTTCACTTGAAAAAGTTACAAAGACGTCGAGACAGCGGTGACAACAATTTTGACACGGCCTTCGCAAAACTAATTAGCACTACACTGCGCAGTTGTAGCTTGATAACTACACATCATCGGACATATTCCAGTAAAATTTAGCATAACTGTATGTCTTTGTAATTGAGAAAAGCTGCATCGTTTGTGCACACTTTGACAGCAGTGTCAGTGACGCGGTTAAGACAAATACGTGCTTTTTGACTTGCTCCCCAAACATAGCAAACTGCACCGCTTTTGATGATTCAAAACATCAAACTGCATAACCTTCTTCTGATATCCAACAGCATTCAATTTAAGGCTCCACAAAAACTCGATTCATTCCCCTCTAAGACTAAGTCTTTCCCGAAGTGGGATTTACATTTTTCAGGGCGTTAAATAATATCCGGGTGACGTTTCTGCTCTTATGCAATAAATGTAAAATCATCAATATGCAGCGAAACGTACAGCATTTATGACATAAAATACTACGGGCTGTTCGTTAACTCTACTGTGGTGACCATTGTGAAGAGTTGTTTAACATTTCAATCAATACATTAAAATATTGCGTTTGTTTAAATCACTGTCACGGATTTTAGCGCACTGCAGTTACGTGATTTGTGCTTGCTATAAAAACCGGTTTGCTTCATGTTAATTTGCGACAAATAACTTTGCTGAAATGTTATATACGTACATTTAATGGCCGATATATATAAGGCTAAATAGATATTTTATATAAGATTAAGCGGAAACGTCACCCGGATACTTTTAAACGCCCGGAAAACGTAAACGCTACAGCGCATCACCGTGAACCGGTGCAAACGTCAACGTAACGCCGTTTGATTGGTTAATAAAGATATTATATCTTAACTCATTTAAAATAATAGACTTCTATGCCTATGCATTTTTTTCTCGTACACAAGACATAGAAATAAAAAACAATAAAATGATACATAAAATTGATGTACTATAATTAAAGGCAATAAAACAACTAATATAAACAGTGTAAAATGCGAAACTGTCGTAATGACGTATCGCTAACCTGACAACCAGAACGAAGCCGACGAAAAACTCTGGTACTGGTAGGGTAAATGTAATGGACAAGTTTCGTATCGCACCTTCCAGCGGTCACAGACATTACAATGTGAATTACAATGCGGCCATCAGGTAGGATTCAACAGCAGAGAATCGGGCGGTTGACGAGGCTTATATCGATTGTTGACGTTAGTCCTGGACCTGCATTGCCAATGGCAATGTGGCAATGAATATAATTGTAAATACAATAGTTACTAGTTCCATGGCATGTTTATGATGGTGCATGTCGATTGTATGTATAATAGGTAACAATATACCGTTTATAGAATTTAAATATATAAAAATATTTTAGAAAACAATACAAAATCTATGACTTTTGCACAGCCTGCTGTGTAGCATACGTTCATACTGGGGCTGGATCACTACGTTGAAATGCAGTTAAAAACTGCTATGTCTATGACGGCTTAGTTTATACAGGCTTTTTTTTTTTTGTCAAAAATATATTTGTAAACATCTTATATCCAATATTACCTATATTTGGTTTATTTACAGGATTATTTGTCGGACTTTTAGTTATTTTGTCTACTCAACTGTCTTCGGGAGGGCCCAGTAAATTGCCCTTCCTTCAACATTTACTATTTTCTTATGAGACCTTTCAGTGACCTATTTTTTATGTCAATATATACACAAGTTCACTGACTTAATACATGTACCGTTTTGCTACATGCTTAAATAACGGTAAATTCAAAACGACTTAGCTGCAAAGCGCTACATACGATTTGTATAAGAAATTCAGGGTCCTCTTAGTAAATACTCATCTAACTACTAGCCAAACTTCAGAAACCTTCAGAAAACTACCACGAAGATATAATTATCCGACCTTACCGCATATCCACTCGTCAAATGCAAATTAATAATTAACCTAAACTGTTAAAGTAAAATTTTGTATTCTCTGTCATCTTGGGTCTCAGAAAAAATCGTTTCACCTTCATACGATTAACAGGAGCCTCGTAAAAGGAGTTTCCCTGGACCTCCCATCATGAGCAGAACAAGCCTAATGAGTACAAACAGCAAGCCGCCTACCGACGCGAACCTGACGGATTTGCAGGTCCCTATCAATATGCTCATCACTAGCATAAGTGCTGTATTGAATGTTGCAAGTAAATCTAAGATGCTAAATGCATTGATCACCTAAATGATGTTACGTGATCATGGTTAGGGGGTGTGCATAGGCAGATGAAATGGTCCTTGACCTTTAAGTGTGCCCGCATTTTGAGATTTTTCAGTTGGGTGGATAGTCGCCGTATAAATCTCCAGCCGCACCCATCTTCGATTGTTAGCAACACATGTCGGAGAAATCTTCAGCTGGATGCACTACCACAAAAGCGGTGTTGGTGCTGCTTTAGCCATTACAGTGAAATAGGGCACACACACCGCAAGGTGTGAATAATATGTATCGTTGGCGTATGTTCGAGAATAACGCTTGCGAAAAATCCCACTCTGTGTACACCAATCTAGACACACTCCTGTTACATGCAAACAGCTGGTGCAAGACTTGCAGGCAAATGCTGATCAACTGTCAGAACCAGCTGAACGGTGTGGCTACTTAATTGCTAGCACGCATGTACGTAGATGGCACCACTTTCACTGGCTCACGGGCGAAACGAGGCAACTGGGCTATCTTATCAAGATAGGTCTGTAGTATTCTTGACTGGACCGCCAGTGAGAACAGTGCGAAGGAATGCGCCCGGGTTTTTCAAACTTCCATCACCATTCTACTGTACTTAGTATATAAATTATGAACAAAATTAATATAGATTTTGGTGCCGCGTGGCGGCCATCTTGGATTGTAAAAAGCCAAGTGGATGGCAAATGTCATTAAAACACCAAGAACTATCGAAAAATAAAACGATTGTAGACAGACATTGCGAGGTTCCCGGGTCGAACCATCGGACTAATATACTTACCCATTCGATCATTCCCAGGAGCGGCTGAGGGGTATTACATATTCAATATAGGGGCCTAATTACTTCTACTTCGAGTTCACATTATGGCTTAGACGCAACAGCCAATATCGAAACAGCCGAATCTTGACTGAGCTTATAGCTTCAGCGTTTTGCAAGGTGAGGATACAATCGCAAGAACTTACATAACACACTTGACAGATGGAGGTAACACGACAACATTGACACCTACCTTTGTCACATCAATGTCCCACTTCGAAACAGACTGACAAAACTGTCACCTCAATCTGTATGCGGCAGGCGTAGTGGAATTGCTAGAGCAATACTAATGCTAACACTGATTACAGAAGTGTCCCATTCGCATATGCAAGTCAGACATCGGACACGAATATCCTTAACTCATCGCAAACGTCAGCACGTGAAGTGACACGTCGTCTACGCACGTATTTTGTAAACAACAAAATGTTGTATTCACGGAAGCATGACGCATGTTTAAGTTGTGCAACAAGCACATCCGCTAGGCTAATAATATAAATCCGAACGGGTTCGAATTGCGCACATCACGTAGATGTTGACTTACACTCTCCGACGTGTGATATCAGTTTGATCGCGGCGTAGTTACCATGCAAGCATTGCACGTCACTGTTTCATTTTGATCTCACATACATATGTTTACAGTTCTACATAACACATCCCGCGCTAGAATCACACAGCGGTGTCTCTTTATTTTAACTTAAGCAATAGGCGATCGACCATATATTGCGTGGCAGATCTCTGGAGATCATAAATTATTGTTGTTGATATTCGCGACATGTGAACTACTGAGCGTAGAGCGGACTTAGATTGACCGATAGAGCTACAGTCGGTTAGGGCATTGACGCATCGTAGCAAGGATCGGGGATGGTGGTCGTTGATGTTCGGATCTAACCACGTAAATAACCCATCCTAGTTGCTATGCTTCAGTTCCACATCGACACGACGGACGTCATTCGTTTACTAAATAAATTATTCTCGAATCATGTGTTTAAAACGTGAACTAATAATAGAAGTTGCAGCGCTAACAAATCCAGAAACATTTCTGGTAATCCGTAAAAATTGCTTTATTGTCACTATTTAAACTGCGCTTGGATATCACATCACAAAGAAATGGCTGAGACGCTTAGTGACGAAATGTTGTACCAGAAGTAGCGATTACACCGCACTGTCTATGATACACATATGAACGTCAGTTACCACTATACAATCAACCACTAAATGATTCCACCAATTTAATGTGAACGATAAAGGCAAATCATATTCACCTGGGTACGATTATCCAAAAAACACTTGGCCGGCCATGACGTGTTTCGATTAGCGGCAGCTACCTAAAAGACGACAGACGCGGGTCCACGAGTACTGAAAGTGTCGGCGGTCTATAAGGCGACTTCGATGGTTAGATGTTGCAACAAGCTACGGCGCAGGATCTCAACGATCACGCGATGTGGCAAGAGCGGACATGGCTTAGCCCACCGGTCTCTTAATATTCCCATGAAGTCTGGAGCTCGCCTAAAACCCCAGGAGGCAGTAGGAAGTGAGCACCATGGTCAACATTTGCATCCGGTGATTGATTTTGTTGTATCATAAATACAGACGACTAAGACGTGGCAAAGACGCAACTCGCGAAGCACTTCTAGGGCTGTCGAAATGTGTACTGGGTGGAAGGGGGTCTTTCTTTGACTTTCTTCGGGTGAACCGGACCGATCCGACGTCACGTGGATCTCCACAGACATTTCCACACTGTATGTATTGATGTATTACAACTTGGAACATTATCTAGAATGTAAAACATTCACGTTTAAACTCCATGTTTCCATATGTTACCTTAAAATTAAAAAATCCGATGTGCATACCAGCAGTTTTTAAACCAATACTTCTTTCACGATTTTTTAGAAAAAGAAAAACACATTTCCTGTTTGAATATTCCTTGTTTCACCCTTCATCGTTAACCGTAACAACACGGTTAATGTGCAGAAGTGAATCACTGACACACAGCGCGCGCTTTCACGCACGCACGCACGCACGGAGACGACAAAACAACCGTTTGTACGAGAGTAAGTTTTAATTAGGTACAGTACTGTCGACTCGTGACACATCGCTAGCACCATACGCCGATATATCTCAATAGATTGCTACACATTACACCAGTTTCAGATACACGTGCGGCACAATGTAAATCGGGCTTAGTTTTGCAGCCCGGACAACTGCCGATTTGTAATCAGTGTCAACAATACATCGAATAAGTTAATGCTAACAGCTCAACAAGCCCCGCGTCGAAAGCCGACAACGCAATGTTGGCAGCGCTATTGCAGTCTACGCAGCCGCATTTGTGCGCAATCTCGACAGGATGTGACGTCATCACGGACACACACATGCCGGCGATAACAACATTCCCGCGTCACCAATTAGCGCCGACAAACACAGCAATACACAGCTAATGTTGCCTAGGCCGTGGCGGCATTTACGTGTCACCAACTAACGCGAACGAATAGTTACAGTAACAGCCGGCTATTCTGGCTGACACGCACCATAAAGTAAACGATTTGTAAGGAGTCAAAAATAGACCAAGTCGTGTTCTCCATATTACGCTAGTTTGTTATACAATATATCAATTAAGCCACTTGCATGACTTTCGTAGTTCGAGTAGAAGCTGCTATCACGTCTATAATTTTGTGTTTCATATCGATCACGTGGTTTGTGACACACCCGCACTCGGCCAATCAGCGAAGCGTAACTATGTACCTATGCCATGTATGTACACCATGTTACGTATTTCACGCGATCAGTACAACCGCGTAAACACGTTTATACTACAACAATATATGATGAGACACAACCGGCTGTTTGTGTCTGGGCATTCAGGGGACTATTCAAATTCAAACGCCAAACAATACCCTGATGATGGTGACTGGTGACAGTTTGTTTTTGCGCAATTTTCATTTCCGAAGACAAACTAACCTAAACAACTGAAATATAGCGAGCATTTCTCAAGACTAATCAGATACAGCCCGTATGTATCCCCTTTTTCCATGTTACTGAGCACGTCTAATTTTACTCCACAAAGGTTCGTTTCGCTCGAATAAACCAATTCATTGTAATACTGGTTCATAATACTAAACAATTGGAACTGGTTAGAAATATGCGCTGACAACTGACAGTACCCCGCTGGCCCAAAGAGTCTTGCCAGCTGCACCCCTGTATGTGTTGGGGTTAGTTGACTAGTTAATTAGACGAATCGCCGTTCTGGCGTAAACATTTTGATCATCATCGACATCGACTAAGTAACAGGTAGAACCAAAATGACAATATATTATTATGTTATGTTACAACTATGCGACGTCGCGTGGCTGCCATTTTCTGCCAGTGTCTGGATCCGGAGATAACGTGGCAATCTCGTATCAGACAAGGCGGGAACGTAGACAGTAACAATCAAACCGACCTATTTGGATCCGATGTTACGGCCAAGACAACACAACTATCCAACCGTGCCGTGATTCTAGCACTTTACCCATTTTAGTAGTTGCTCTAGTAGACAGACACGTTCACTGAGTGTATTTGAATGGATGTTATCATGAAACATTTCATATAAATATTCCAATATGTTAGTATAATAAACTGCTGTAATAATCTCACTCAAAGAGCGTGCAATCATGGTCCCACCCAGTCAAATACACTGTTTGATAGTACAAATTCCAAGGTTTGTCCGAAACCAGACAGGTAGCGTGATTCATAATATAAAACCGATGGACACACTACTTAATGCATGCTAACCAATGCCTGTAAAATGTGTAATGTGGTATACAAAAACCATCACAAATTAAAGACACCATCAGGTGGCATAACCTAAAACTTCATTGTTTCAGCATAGGTATAACACCATTTAGTGTTAATGTTCCACTTTGTTTTGGAATGAAAAGTGGCATATCTGACATGCTGGTGTAGAATTCAATACAACTTCTGAATGGTGTCCAACTTCAAACACATACAGTATTAGTAATATTTTTGTTCATACCTGAGTCACACAGATATCATAGATTAACAATCACAAATAATTTCAACATGGGCAATATTATGCAGCTGGCAGCAGCAGGGTCATTAAACTATGAAACAAATTAATGTCAGTAACACAACTATTGTACAGAGAAACACCATTGAAAACTTTCATACATCTTAAACTGAGTCTGCAGTGTCACTTAGCAGGTCCAAATCAACATAACAGAACGCTGTGTCACTAACATCACATCGAACGTTTACACTTTTTCAAATCATCTCACTTAAATTCAAATCAGTACACACCAGGTCGCTTGGAGGGACAATGTTCGGACTCTTGCAAAGGCACAAAACGTGCTTCGAATTCCTATCTACACCTGTCATCAGACGTGCCACATTTGCATACGTCTTTTTAATTTTACAAGTTAAGTTACAATTATGCACACATGCGGATGTAGCCATTTACAAATTAACAGGTGTAGTTAATGTACATGTAGCCGAACACAAAGTGTAGCCGAAACAACACTAACACAATCAATAAACATCCAACAAGATGGCACCACCAGTGCGCGATGCCATCCAAAAAAAGCGCACAAGCTATAAATAGCAACTGCATTTAATTTCACTTTCAGTTCCATGATTTAACTAAATGATGTGGCTGTATAATTAACTAACTGTGGACCAACTTGGAATCTGAACATTCCAATAACAACCACATGCACACACGTACACAGTCACGGATGGCAATGCATTCACACGACGTTGGAAATGACCATTTTATAATGCCCTCCATTTTATGACCAAATCGGTGCCAATAAACAGCATTTCGCAACTTCGTTGTCTGTTAATATTTTAATAATTTGTCAGTCAAGTTTGCATTTGATCATGTGATGCTTTGACAAGTATATTATCAAACAGACCACCACTAGATGACGCCTGTACATATCAATTACAATGCTGCCATCTAGCAACAGTCAGTCTAACAAACAGAAGAAACAAGTAACATCATAACAGCCGAAAGTTAAATAAAACTAACTTTGAACAATTATAAAGATATTAACAGACTGCAATCATCAGATACATGAATCTCTTCGGAACTGTCGCCACAATATTATCCTCAGTGCTAATGCTCCTAGTGAAGAGTCATCCAGATCTAACCTATGTGTTTGTGTGTTGGATTACTGCCGTATGTACGAGGGTGCCGATCGTGGCTCCAGCTTCATCACACCCACACATTGAAACCCGTCTGAGTCGGTCTAGACCGCCTGGCCTACTTATCATACAATCTAATGTGCCGTTCTCTTGCTCTAGCTGATCGTTGAAGTAATGCGGAAGAACTGCACGAACTTGTAGACAAGGCCCATCATGAAGAACCAGCAGTTGCGGGCCATCTGGGAACGAGCGATCAGCACGCGCCAGAACAGGATCAGCATGATCGTGTTGAACGTGTAGCGGATGTTTCGCAGTCTGTAACATGGATTTAGTTGGAAACATTCTACTAAATTTTTATTCATACTAATTATACTTTTCATTTATTAGTAATAATTCTACACTTGTGCACAATCTGCTTATGTTACACTGTGCGACATTCCGACTGATTTCTGCAATCTTCAAAGTATGGCTATCACTAGTCACTACATAGCAACATGGAATATAAGTGGAAAAAGTAAAGCGATGTAATTACTTTTACTAGTGTTCTGAAACACTTCACTCATAACACAAATGTTTGTTATTCCTGGGGGTCTACGAACAGAAAATGTGACCCATGTAGTAGAAATTATCATCATGTTACAAAGCTTTAGACTTCCTCAAAATTAACTGTGAATTTATTTCAACTTCTATGACTGAGAAAGTGTGATGTTAAACTATGGCATCCACCTAAATATTATGCAAGATACCAAGAATGCAAACTATCACAACTTTTAAAAGTATGCAACATAGACAATACTGAACAAGTATTTTTACCAGGTCCTTTTCTCAGAACTGTTAATTACCTTTAAAAAAACCTTGACTATCAAAATAGACTATGCAATAGAATAAAACTTGTGTGATTCTGAAACAGACGCTAACACTGACGGAGTTTTCTCGTACTGTGGGAACATGCTGTAAAACTAATTCTACCCTAGAACAAACAAAAAATGTGTTATCTCATATTTACTAACATCACCTACGAAATGCTTATGGTTATACCTGTCTGTTTTAATATGTGACATCGCTAGGAGGTTGTAAAGGAAGTCTACTCACTTCTTGATGTGTGCTCTTGCGGCTGGGAGGCCCGATGGGTCTTCTTTCAACACAAACTTCTTTGTCCCATTGCAATAGTTCTCAAGATACGTTGGCCAGTGCATGCCTCGTGGGTCAAAGTAGAATTTCTAAAAGCAAACGGTAACCAACATATCATTATGACCATCAAATAATTGTTTCCATTTTGTGAATTGCAAATGTTACTCATATCTACATGCACGTTCCTTAATTTCCAAAAGCACAACAAATTAGAGAGGGCATTTAATAAAATATCTAAACTAGATCGGCAGTACTTTTTTTTAGTATAATCATGATAAACAAATAATGCATGTGTTTATATTAATAATTTACTTACTGTAATTGTTATTCGAACACATCAACAAATGTCTGTAGTATGTGTAAAACAGCACACATTTATTTTAAAAAAACACTCCCAAAAAAATTAAGACAATTTGTGGTGTTTGCATTCAGGATGAGTATGTAACCAGTGAGGAGTGTCCACGCCTCCAGCTCAGGCTGCACACTAATAGGATGCAACGGTGGCGCCGACTGGTGCGAGACATGTGAACGGTGGCGCCACCTGGCGTATGCATAGTGGAACATATCCATCTCGTGATTCCTTTCTCAGAAACTATCACAATACGCAAACACTGACAACTTTGCACAATGGATGTGCATTATCTGAATGACACGAAATTGAGACAGAATTTCTAAGTTCTAAAATTAAACTCCCCCAAGTCAAGACCATGACATTGCACTACTGTTTGAGTTGACCCACCTTCTGGTCCTCGGCTGACATCTGTCCCTTCAGCAGGTCCATGTTTGTGTGTGTCCACTCCCACTCCCGGTGTGTGAAGTACTCAAGGGTACTGAGGGCCTTGTGTAGCTTCCGGTAGATGGTCACCATTCTACAACACAGTGACCACTGGTCAACATCCACGTCACGTTGGAAGTAGATTTACTGTAAGAACAGACCCTGTGTGCCAATAGCTGCAACAACATTAGTATTTGCAAAAATAGATCGTAAACGGTTTCTGAGATACGAGAACTAATGGTGCATGACATGCAGAGTGATGCCATCAGTCTGTTGGACCTTTGGCCCAACGAAATGAAAAGGACCAACGTTTGGTACAAGACTGGAAGAACAGTTGGCAGCAATCATCGAACACAAATCAGACACCTTCAAAAGTTATACACTGCCATATGTAATCAAACAGTTTCGCTCTTGAAAAGTTGGAAGACATTTATCTTTCTGTAGATATAATTTATACTGCCTAATATGATCTTGTCATGAAGACTAGGGAACACATCCATTTAAAGTGTGGGCAAGTGCGTGGTTTGTGATACTGACCTTGGTTTCTGTCCAACCAGCCTGTAACCCATGTCTACTATGTAGGCAGGGATCATGTGACACACTAAGACCCAGTAGTCGTGTAGGACCCTGAAACAACAGGTAGCCGGGTTCACATCGGGCACCGAATCTTTCCCGCTGATGGGCAACAAATAGTATCACCTTCTAGAGAATCTGTGCAAGATTTGAACTACAGGTGGACGGACATCTTCCGTTTTGCTTAAGTCAACAGTATGTCAATGAATTAAATATTTCACATGTTATTACAATAATTATAAACCCTATGTGGAGATTCAGTCAACTTGTCTCCTTAGGCAAACGCCTGGAACAGTGTACGTGTGTGACGTGGATAAGTAATTGTTGCGGACAAGTGAAGACAGTTATGTACAGCTATGTGCCTTTCTCCCAGTCCTATAATGACTGTCGTACCTGCTCTTTGTCAGGTTGCACTTGGGTCGTCTGAAGCACGCTTCCAGGGGGTTCCTCTTGAAATAGTTCATCACAATTCCCTCTGGAAAACACACAACCAGTGAACTTATTGCATCTGCTGTTGGCGTACACATGTTACCTTGAAGCTCTATTTGGTAGTTTGTTTGAGAACTTAGTAACACTAAAAATAATTTGCACAATGGGTTAGCAAAGAAACTTAGCATGTTGTAAATACCCAAAAAGAACAACATTTCCACATAAGAATTGGAACATCATTATAGTTTAGATAAGATCTATGCTTGATTTGTCATGAATTCAGTCTGCAATGAGACAAGTGATCAATTACGTTCAGATGAGAGCTTAACGATTTAATACTTGGTGGCTAAAAACCAGTGCACATCTACACAATACCTATATAATCATGAGAGCGTAATCAAGTGAATATGTTATCGGCCATCATCACATGTACCAAACTTTCAGTGATTAACCTGTTACCCTTTGTAAGCAATGTACAGTCGCGCCTCGTTATAACGCGGTAGTTGGGGTCCAAGAAATGGAACCGCGTTGTAAACGAGGCGCGTTATAGATTATATTCCACCAGGGGCGCCACCACCCCCAAAACGCCACAACAGCAACCAAAGCCAATGTGCTGGTCGCACGGTGTATGCATGATTTATAAAACTAACTGACATTGAAACCAACGTAAATGTGTATTACGTTAAAATAACAAAGAGTAAATCTTGCGAATGGTGTACAGTTTTGAAATAAATTCAGAGCCAACGCGCCTCGTCTAGCGATGCAAACTGAGGCGGAGCGATAACACAGTACGCGGTCGCGGTCTGAAATAACCTTGAACTCAGCAGCCGAAACGCATAAATGAATTGACATGTTGCCGAAGTCGGTCAAATATTAATACTTATACTAATTGCGCTCACTGTTGGTTTAATTTCATCTTTTAATCAATCCCAAAATATAAATTTAGATCGCACATTTACCGTGCCGATTTATAATGCAATTCACGGTGGTTCGAGGCTACTGCGGTTCACACGCAGTTGACGAATTCGTATATTTGCGCACAAGTAAATGTTTTTTCGTATACGTAGTGAAGAAAACATAACATAACTTTAGCCTGCCATTTCAGTACCATAATTATTTTTTGTCACCGCCCGATTCGTAAGCAATTTAATTGCCATTTACAAGCTGACGAAGGCGCTCGTTCGCGGAAGCCACAGTGAACGGGCGCCTTTGCCGAAGTCACAGCGAACTGGCAGGAGACAAACGCGATTGATATCGGCACAAACAAACAGGACTTTGTACCAAATTTACTGTGCCTAAAGTTAATTAAATGCAATCAAAGGAATTGGTAACGTTTTAAACAAACACTTAAGAAATTACTACACAAACCAAGCGCTGGTTACACAATAGATTGGTTTGAAAAACGATTGGATTGGTGCCGCGAAGCCGACGGCAGAGCAGAAGCCAGGGGCACAACAAACAACGAACTCAGCAACGCAGTTGTACTTCTGTGTTAAATTTCTTAATATCAATAAATTGTTTCTAGATACACCTGTACAAGACAAACATGAGGACTTCATAAAAATAAGTGACAGTTAATTACAGCGTTATTGTTAGCTGTAGCGCCCATTTCCCCCCTGGCGGCAGAAATTCGGGGTCCACGACCGACCGCGTTATAGCCGATTCGCGTTATAGCGAGTCGCATTATAGCGAGGCGTGACTGTAATACCATATATATGACCATGAAGCACTCACCCATCTCGCCCCACGTGAAGGGGTTGAGGCCCCCGGTCGTGATGTGGTAGATCTTGGCATTCTGCTTGGGTTTGTGGACGGCGGTGTACCATGCCACGGCCACCATCATGTTGACTGGCAGGTCAACAGGGATGAAGTCAGCCACCACCTGGGAGTCAGCCTTGATGGAGCGCAACAACCCCTTGCCAGCCTACAACACACACAGGTACTCAGTTACCCTTGATGGAGCGCAACAACCCCTTGCCAGCCTACAACACACAGGTACTCAGTTACCCCTGATGGGTGGGTTACAACCCCTTGCCAGCCTACAACACACACAGGTACTCAGTTACCCCTGATGGGTGGGTTACAACCCCTTGCCAGCCTATAACACACACAGGTACTCAGTTACCCCTGATGGGTGGGTTACACGCACGCACGCACGCACGCACACACACACACACACACCCTCACTTACCCTTGATGGGTGGGTTACATCCCATTGCCAGCCTACAACACATACTCAGTTACCCTTGATGGGTGGGTAACAACCCCTTGCCAGCCTAAACACAACACACCAACCCAGACACTGACCCCATTCACTGTAGTTCCTATTATGAAAACACACAAGCATATTGCATAACCATACAAAAACCAACAACCAATTTTATTATGATTTCATCTGTGGGGCTGTGTACCATGCACTCTTGCAAGGAGATGTATCATGATTGTCACAAACTGGTCTATTTGCTGGGTAAGTGCTGCTGAAACAGTGCACTTAATCGCCTGGATGTCAAGTGCCTTGACATTGTGATTGCAACAATGTTACAACCGTGTAACAGGCAGTCCATTGATCTTACACATCAGACAGGACAGCAGTTCATAAATGTACTAACCACACATTCTTCCAGCCCCAAAAAACAAGACACATTAAGCCTAAACACTTCACTGACCATGTATCCTCAAATTTTGTCCAACAACTAACAACCAACAACACCAGATGTTTTATAGTACCTACAGCCCACACTGAACAATTTAAGAATTAATTTTTTGTAAAAACAATAGCCGACTGGAACCAACTTAATGAGTTGCAGGTCCAGGTTGAAACCATAACTGATTTCAGTCGTCTGATCTGCAGCTCACACTCATTAACATGCTCACACACACACCCTCGTCTTATATAATAGCCAATATTGGCTTCTTACGACGTATCCCATTCAGATTCAGAGAGTATTAACGTTATTTCAAATGCTATTTATTGCAAACATTTATAGTTTTATTATTATTTAATTTGCCACATGTGCAGCTTTTCTGCTGAATAATTTTGCATTTCATGAATCTCTGGTATGAACAATAAATATGTGTTGCACTTAATGTAGTGGTTAATTATTATTAAGCAACAGATGAAATCTGATTTTATCATGAATCTCTGGTACGAACAGTATATATATATATATATATATATATATATATATATATATATATATATATAATTATTAAACAACAGATGAAATCTTATTCTACCAACCAAAATTTTTTCAGAAATGTTAGTTGTATCCATTAATATTGTTGTACATATTCCATAAAAAGTAAATGAAATAACATGAACATAAGTTAAGTAAAGGGATTTTTTAGATGGTGATCGTTGTAAAATTGTATTATATTTCCTATGGGATTGGATTACACAGAGCAGATGTGACAACAAAGAACGCTGAAGTCCTGACAATAACGCAGTTGCTGTGTTTACATGCTTCTATTTTTAGAGCCTTTTTCTGCCTGCTCATAAACTATCATGTAACTGAAGCACACAAGATTTACGCCCTGTCCAAAACAACAAAAAGGACTAGATAAGGACATTTCTGTGAAAGGCCATCTGTGCTATGTAATCACCAGCCATGAGGGCGGCAGGTGGCCATACTTACAGCTATGTACAGTCCACTTGGGCCATTGAAGTTGTCAATCCAGCCCTGCACAGAGACATGAGCTTTGTCATGTGTGTACGACAGTGTCAACACAAACAGTCAACGCAAACAGTCATCACTATCAGTGGAAACACCAATTGTTATCAGTGATCATATGCAGTCATATGAACTCTAGTCATCATATGCTTATAGCCATAGACATATGCTGAATACAGCAATAGAGAGTTAATAACTTATTTTAAGATGAATACGTCTAAGTGTTTTTGCAGTATACCCAGTGAAATAAATGACTAAAATACATGTTTTTATGTTTCTACATCAATTTATGTTCATTTGTTAATATTTTACTTTTAACACTGATAATAGGATGCTTCATCAGAAACTGGATAATTTGCTAACGTTTTAAAATTAACACTGGTAACAGCGAGGTTCACAGAGACTTGGGTCATAACAGAATGGTTCATGGGAACTCGATCATTTGATAATAATAAGACAGTTGACAGAGACTGTCTTTTGTTAATAGTTTAACACTGGTAATTGGACAGTTCATCAAAACACTTGTTAATATTTTAACACAGAGTAAAGGATGCTACATCAAGTTGATCTATTAATTGTTAAACACTGTTAATAAGGCAGTTGACAGAGACTGGATGAACAATTAATATTTTAATGGTGACATTCCAACAAGATCACCTATCAAATATAGACTGAAAACAGTACGAGTCAGAGACGGAATGCGGTGACACAGAGATAGGACCATTTGCAGAGACTTGGCAGGTTAACGTTTTCTGTCACACAGGCAAACCACGACATAGCAGATGCACTGTTTGAGAAACTGAAAGGAGCGTGGGTTGCTCACCGGAAGTGGTTCCTGCCAGGCGGCTGTCACAATGGACGGTCGGACGATGGCGAGGGGGAGGTCGGCGCCCTCTGTCACAAGCATGCTCTCCGCCAGCTGTTTTGTGAACGTGTACGTGTTGGGTTTGTGTCCAATTAGACGTGGCGTGATCAGACTTATCATCTCGTCATCCATCCACCTGAACAGTGCAAAGGCAATGATAATAAATAAATGAATGCGAGTACTTAATATTGCTGCAATCCCTGTTCCAGTATGAATTAATTAAAATTAAAAAAAAAAAATCACTAAAGCTAGTCACATATGCTAAAAGTCAAAAATATAACTCAACAGACAATTAATCTGCCAATTTGAAAACCACACCAAAAACAATTGTTAAAAAACAAAATACCTTAAAATATGCACACACAAAATCAATCAAATAACTTTGTCCTAACTGTGCCTACTTCTTAGGGCACATAAAACTATTATCTTTTTCACAATTTCCCACTGCCTCTCTTCGATTATTTCAAATCGTGGTTTTTCTGTTTTCAATAACACCATCCAAAAAGCGACTAACAGTGAAACCATTATTGATAAACTTGAATTTCATCCTAAATAATTTGATGACATCACTGTGATTAATGTTTTGTCAACAGATGACACTGTTATAATGCAGAATTTTGGTAGAGACCCCTCCAAAAACACTTAATATATTCAGCACAGTAAACACCTACTATCAATCTGATTTAAATAAATAAAAAGTGTGCAGTAGCACAATGCCATTCAGACTTCAGTCATGTTGTCACACTGCCAAGTTTACAGAAAACTGGGTAGGCTATTTTAAAGAAAGTTTGTTTAGAAACAGTTCTGCAGAGAAGTCAGTCAAGTCACCCAGTTTAAAGTATTAAATATCACAACAATGTATTGCAAAGCTGGAATTTACTTGATTTCAAATTTTATGGATCATGTCTCTAAGATAATCAGTTAATACAAAAATTCATGATTAAACAGAACCCATGATATTAAACTTAAGCTTTTTCAAAATGTAAAAAGCCGGGTTTCAATAGTATGGTAAAGGAGCGAAATCGATGTGACAGACCAAAATCGTGCTAATAATGTTAGTGAAATGGTCCCGTGGACTCAGCAGCAAACACTGTTACTGTTGCATTAAGTATCATTTCAGGTGCAGCATCTACCGGATGTCCCAAATGTAACAGTATTTTGACTGCAACCCCATTCGTTGTAGCAGACATTAGCAAAACACACATACATAACCTTCAAAATCAAGAATAAATTTTATTTATTTCATAATTACGTTTACCGCTCTGGCAATGTGAATTGATGCGCAGTGTGACAGTTATCATAAATTGGTCTATTTGTTGGGTAAGTGCAGCTGGAAACAGCCCACTTGATGGCCTGGACGTCAAGTGCCTTGACACTGTGATTGCAACAAGCCAGCCCAGTGATCTTGGACTGGAGACAGGACACAGGTTAATAAACATAAATGATCCTTCTTCTTCCATTAATGCTGACAATTATTTTCATCGGTTTTCAGAGTTGTCCTTCTCTAGGACTAATGAGTCCACTACAGGTTACACATTTACCCCCTGTGTGGGATCTTTTATTTCCCCTGGCATAGACACCAGACAGAAGTGACAACCGACTTTCAGTGTCTCTTCCGAAAGACACAGGCAAATGTGGGGTGAATGAAATTGGTGGGATTGAACCACCATCCCCTATACTGCCTGACCACTGCTTCCCACTCTCCTCTGTGTATCACTCACCCGATTGCGTCGATGATCTTCTGGGGTTCCATGGCAGGGGGGTAGACAACCTCATCGATGTACTTGCGTTCACAATTGGCATATGCTGTCGACACATGCACAAACACTTGCAGGTTCTTGAAGCGTCGACACACCTGTAGCATGCGACGCACGCCCAGCATGTTCAACTGCACGGCCAGGCTGAAACATACACAAACTGCCATTATTATCCTGTTGATCTGAGGCACAAGAAATCAGCAGAATTCACAACGGAATTAATAATTCCTCCATATGTTCAGCGCCCTTTTCAATTGCTTGACATACCTTTTACAGGGCAATATATCACCATGTGATGGACAGGTATTGGCTATAAATGCTATCAGCAAGTCAGTGATAGACAAATGTCAGTCCTAAGTTGAACTGGCAGCTTTCAAAGTGGTCAAACAGGCATTTTAACTTGTATTCCACCGATTTGTTTACCAATTTATGATGCTTGGTTTTTGTCAGGTTGATTCAGGTGAGACTACATGTTATTTAAAAAAAAAATATCAACCACTTTGGACTTTGGAATACTGGTATATATGAGCTCCACTGGAATATACTAGGCATTACTAGCACATCAGCTTTTTCTACCTTAGCATAATAGTTGTCCCAAACAGAATTGGGGTTTATCTAATTTTGCTATGAACGAAGCCATAACATCTTGACAGATGGATAATGCTGGTTTAATCACATAAAGCCGTCAGAGTGATGGGAGTGATAGGCAGCTCACCGGAGAGGCTCATTGAACCGAATGGTGGCTGCGGAGTGGAAGACAATGTGGATTTTCTCCTCGAGTGTGGTGCGGGCCTCGTCACTCATGCCAAGGTTGTCCTCCATGATGTCACCACTCACCAGGTGCACCTTGTCCATGAAGTCAGGCTGTGCTGTCCGGAGCTTGTCGTATAACTGCGTAACATAACAGATGTTTGTTGTATGACTATAAAATCACACATTTTGCTATTTTCAAAGTACCATATTTCACATTATTGTTATTTAAGCCAACTGATATTTTATGTGCATATAATCGGTATATTAGTCAGTGTAGAATATGAAGCTGACTGACCCTCAAATGAAAGATATATCAAATTAAAAAACACATTTTAAAATAAAAATCCTTACCCAAGCCTATATAACTGTGTAACATTTAATCAGTTATTTTCATAACTGTGTAACATAACAGGTAAACAGTTAACACGGTAACATTTAATCCACTCATTGTCTAGCTGTCTAACATTACAGGGGTTGGATCAATTGTCATATAATTTGGAGAGAAGAACTATTACGTAGATTTGCTTTATACAAATTTGCTAAATCAATTTGAACAGCGGTGATAAAACATGAAACTGAGGTAACCTATTTGAATAGGTGGCTTAGCTCAAGCACTTCTGCAATAATAATAAAACCAATTGTGTCTGTAATGCGAACAAAGGAAAATAAATTATACAAAAGTAACATAAGAACAGGTTTTTTGGTATCTTTAAATTTTAACTTTTGAACCTTCTTGCTTGATAGAAAAGGGTAGCAAATCTATGAAGGTGGCATCTTGCCCCATCACATCAAACTGTAGGGGGCATGTTGCCCCACCATGCCCAACTGTATGTGGCATCTTGCCCCACCATACCCAATTGTAAGTGGCATTTTTCCCCACCATACCCGACTGTAAGTGGCATCTTGCCCCACCATTCCCAACTGTAAGTGGCATCTTGCTCCACCATTCCCAACTGTAAGTGGCATCTTGCCCCACCATTCCCAACTGTAAGTGGCATCTTGCCCCACCATTCCCAACTGTAAGTGGCATCTTGCTCCACCATACCTGACTGTAGGTGGCATCTTGCCCCACCATAGCGAACTAACTGTAAGTGGCATCTTGCCATACAATACCCTACTGTCATCCTAAGACCAGAGTGATAAGTGATGAACATTTTCATAAACACTGTGTAACAAACAGCAAATACAATGCGAGATATATTTATATCACAATCTTCCATTCATATATCACACACGGCTGCCTAGCTGTTATTCACTGATAACTCTTTGTCATTAACAAGTGTCAGCAATGTGAACTGTAGCACATTCCTAACACTCACTCACAACACCTATGGGCGTGCAACACCGGGGCAGAGGCTGTCTATCAAAGAACAAAGATCACATTTACGATACTTCACATCATGTTATCTTCAAGCCTCTCACTTGACAAACTTGCACCACCCTTTATTTCTGAGCCTTTTAGTGACCATACCTGGATACACTGAACACATTTTATGCATTTGCTGACTGTTTGTATGGCTCAAAACATTCAGACATATTTTTTATGATGCAACAAATGTTACTTTAGATCTGTCTCCTTTGTTTATCAGATGGCTTACCAGTTACCACTACTACCTAGGTATGTCTCTTAATACACAATGAAGGCACACCATAATAAAACATGTGCACCAATTAATTTCAACACTGTAATTTTATGGAGAATGCACACACTGGTGTAATTGTACCACGATTGACACTTGAATGTTTTTTAAATGTTTTTCATTGATTCATCATGATTAGTTATTATTAACATTAACAATGCATATGGTGCATTTAAACTAATGTAATTATAAATCTGTCACTTAGGTTTTAATGACTGCTATAAAATCCTTTTAATATTAAGTTTTATTACAACTGATGATATAGATGTATTAACTGAAATGCCAAAATTATGGGATTTGTAAATTCGATCCATGTATACAATTTAAGTACATTGTTTTTGTTTATTTTTTCTACAGACATACTGTTTCATGGTTTATTTGTCTCAAATAGCTATTGGTAACTTCTTATTACCATATACAAACGACCATTAATGACAAAGTTATAATAACATACATTTTTCTTTCTAAACTCAAGCTTGATTCAATCGTGAGAACTTTACTAACCCTCTGTTCGAAGAGACTCTCAAGCCTTTCATGTGGCGTAAGTCCTTTCTTCGGACGCACCAGGCAATAGATGCCATTGATGTCAGGACAGCTCCGCAGTAACTTCTCGAGCAGTACTTTGCCGATGAAACCTGTGCCGCCCGTCACAAACAGGTTCTTGCCGGCATAGAACTCAGCGATGTTCATCATGGCTGATGCTGCAGCAGAAAGAAAACAAGTTAGTTTAGTTAGCATTGTATGGCATGAAAAGGAAAGTTCTTATGGTCATTCATAATTATTGTGAACTAAGATGCTTTCTTCCATTACAATTATTATTTTAAAGTGTTGAAAATGATCTAGTCTGAATAATATTTTCATTTTTAGCAGCATTGTGGCACATACAAAGGACACATTAGTGCTCCCTCCCCTCCCCTGAAATCATATACGTTTACAGGTATAGAGAAGTGTCACCACAGTAGCGCTGGACTGCCAAAAATGCAATTTCAAACATACATTTTATTTTATTTAATAAAAATGGAAACAGTTCCAGAAAATGTAACTGTAACAGAGAGTTGATTCCAGATTACAGAGAAATCACATTTGCTTAGTTTTTGGAGAAAAAACTGTTGGAAACAGATTTTCTAAGGGTCCTAGGGATATCAGCAAACTGTTGCAGATTTAAAAGGTTTAAATAAGTTGGTTGTTGAGTAGAAATAGCATTGTATGTAATACTACCGCCGGTAATCATTTCTGAACTTGATTTGATATACAACCGGAAGCCAGTACAACTGTTTAACCAGTTTTACAGAAGACAATTAAACGTAACTGAACACTTATTATATATATATATTTATTAAAACAAGATTTCTTATTTCACAACTAATAAATTTTACTTGTATCGACATTTCAACCACCATCGGGAATCTATTATTTGCTATACTATTTACATATACTTATTATACTAGTTATTACAATTACTTATTAAACATATACATGTATTTATAATCAACAGCAGAACCATATATCGGTCTCCAAATTAACATTTAATGGGACTGCCAGTGACATTGACCATTGTCTGTAATGCAGTGGACTGCCAGGTGCATATAAAAGCTGCACCATTAGTTTATCATCAATCAAAGTATGGCTAATCAATATATGACAACAGTAAGTGATGCTATTTACTTTTGGGACCTATATATTGACCCAAGTATGAGTGGGTAGGTATCCCGAGTCACAATGCCTGTATCTTATAAGTTATAACCCTACTATACTGGCTCAGTGAGTACTATGGGGAAGTGACTTCAAACCGGAAGGGGGTGCTTATCTTTTGCCTATTAAAAATTTGCTATGCCATGCAATGATGCTGATTGCAATCAGGCTATTTGCAACTGACCTACTTTCAATTCGAATGGCTGACTTCAGGGCAACTACTAGTGTAACAAGACTCATGCATGTAACAAATTAACATATCAAATGTACATCGAATCCAGGTTAACATTACCTTCTGAATTGTTAAAGGCTAAGCAAATTCATGGCATTTTCAATTTCTTTGAATTGAAACTTGGAAGTTGGCAGATGTAAGTAAACTTAATTTTCTTGTTACGTAATGTGGCAATTAGAAGGTTTGGCCATCACAAACTGGTGATTCAAACATGGTAAATTTGCATGTGCATCGCAACTACACTGTACCTGGTAGTTCAATAGTCTACATCACTGTAATAAGTGTCACTGAGTGTCACCTGCTGAGTGTGGCATACACCAGGTATGATTTAGCATGGAAAGTGGTAGAGCAGCTTTGGTTTCAGGCTGACATTGCACTTGCAGAATTAATGGTTGTTTGTAAAGATAATAATTATATTTATAAATTGCCATTTAACATTGTAATTTTTTACATTTTTTAATTCAAAAAAGTAAGCACAATTCATATGGATGGATATCTGCAATACTTTTGTTGATAATATTATTATCTTTAAAGTGACCTAAAAAAATCACATTCTGCAAGTATAATTTCAGGTACAATCAAAAACACCAACCTGCATAGTCTCGTACCAAGTTAGGTTCCATGAATGGAGATGGTTAAAATAGTATTTAAATATCAGGACGCTATTGTTAAAGTATATATATCAAATTTGTTAGGATCAGGAATGATTTAAAAGTCTATTTCATAGATTTTTTAATGACTTAAATGCTTTTGTGGTTTTAGGCATATTGGGAATCCTGACATCATTGTAATTTTGTATTGATTGGCACACAAGAGGCAGTGATAAAATAGACAGTACTGAGTGAACATACACTATATTTAAATTACAATTATAACGTAATGCCATGTTCAGAGCAGTGCATCTATACATAAGAGATATTGTTCATTGAAATAATTTGTATTTACAATATGATTCACAATAAAAAGATTGTCTTGCCTCACCCATTCAGAGGAGTGGTGGTAGCTTTTTGTCACGGCTATAAATACACATTGGCCTAGCCATGAGTCATGTTAGTGTCTGACACAGTATTTATACTTTGGACTGTGTATGCCTACCCGGTAGTGATGCAATATCAGTTATTGTATGTATGTATAAGCATAGCAGAATGGATTCGTACAAAATTGCCATCTAAAGTTAATTTCAAGTTTCAGACTGGAAGGTGGATTAAAACTTGTTGTGTGCCAAGAACAAATAATTTAATTAAGTATTTGAAGGTCTGTCCCCATGGAGGAGGAACACCTGTGAAATATGACTGATTTATTACCGCAGGGGTTTACATTCTCATACAAAGAATTTATAACCAAGATACATAAAAGAGAACAAATCTGGTGATGTCGCTTATCATCCATGAAGCTAAATATTGTTATTACTCTGTCTAGTACGAGTAGAAGTCTCAGAAGTAAAAATTACTAGGCAGCACCATTGTCCAGTTTATTGTACAAATATATACACAGACAGCAACAATTTCCTATGGTAATACATACAGCATGGTGACTGAATAATTCAGCACATCAATTACCATTAAAATATCCACCAATAATAATAAATTATGTACCTAGTTTGACCTAAGCTATCATGGTACTGAGATTGGTAATAACCCAAGCCGATGTACTCAGCATAGCTGCATAGCAAGTACCCAGGTATGTACAATAAAATATGTCATTGCGTTTTAACCATTAGAAGAGTGATATACTATTATGTAATTTTAATACTGAGCTGAGGACTGCATAACCTGATTGATATTGATGTAGCACGTTTCATGCAATTAAACTAAGACCCGCCAATGCATGACAAATGAAGTAAATTGTTGATGTGTGCTTCATGGACTATGACTTCAATGTGGTGGCTACAGTCTATAGCACCATAACGACCAACACAACAATGACAAGGCTCATGTCTGCCTATAGCTCCACTTACAGACACCAAACATATTAGGACAACACCGAGGTGGCGTGACATGACCAATGTCACATGTGGAACTCCTTGAATGGCACCAGCAACTGGAGCTTTGTAACCGGCACATTGACCAGTGTGTACAATTACAACAAGTACACTTAGGATTCTCTCACGGTCAGGCAAATCGTCACAACAATGGTTTAATTATAATAGCCAAATCTTCTTGCATGTGCACAACAGATTGGCCCAGACCATTTTCATTAGACCTTTTCTTAACCTTCCAAACCAGCCTGATTCCAAACCCACTCGATCAATTCCAAGCTGACCTGCTTCCAAGCTGACCTTCTTCCAAGCTGACCTTCTTCCACGTTGATCTGCCTCCAAGCTGACCTACCATCGTTAACCCACTTTCAATTTGACCTGCTTCCAAGGCGACCTACTGTCAGTGTGGACTTGTGAATGCAGGTCAACTTGACAGCAGGTCGCCTTGAAGCAGGTCAAATTGAAGCTTCCAAGTTGATCTGTCTGACTGCGACAGTCAGACAGATCAACCAAGCTGACCTGCTTGACTTCCTCCAAGCTTCACTGCTTCTTTGACCTACGTTCCAACTAACCCTTCTTCAAAAGACCCAATTAAACTAAAAGCTGACCTTCTCCCCTGCTAAACTAATTCCTTGAGCTAAATTTATCTTCCCGACTGCTACTTCCAAGCTGATCTGCCTCCTTAATCTTGACCTGCCTCCATGGTGACCCGATTTCAAGCTGACCTACTTCCCGACTTACCTACTTCCAACCTGATGTACCCCTATCTGACCAACAACCAGTCCGACCGACCTCTTGCTAGCATCGCTGCTACTCAATCATCCAACACAGCAACCTGCCTTTTCTTATGTCTTCTATGTTCACATTCCAGTGTGTTAACAACAGCTATAAATACACATCTATGTTTTGTGAAGTGGCAACAGTTTTTATTAATAGGGCTGCGTTATACCAAGTTACATTCTGTGTGCACATGTGTTATTGTGATTGTGCCTGGATAAAAACATGACCTTCAGCCGGAGTGTCCACGTGTACGGGCCTCGCTGATCGTGGAGTGGAAAAAGAAACATCACCACTTCCACTTCAGCTCTTATTTACCAATCACGATTTCCATATATAAGCCAAACATAAAATTATTTTGAAAAAACATAGAAAATGCACATTCCGGCTAAATGCACCGAGCTATGCAGGATCGAACACACACACACACAAACACACACACACGCACTACCTTGTAGCCAAATGCAAACAAATCGTTTTAAAAGCACATAAATTGATACTAAACCCACAGGTTGCCATTTTGAATGGGTTGCAAACTCTATATAGAGTCCTAACTTTCATTAAAATAATAATTTAAAATCCATTTTAATATGCCCACAATGTCGTCATCATTTATTTTTGTCATTTAGTACAAACTATTTTCAGGCATTGGTCACCATAAAAGCCATGCACAAATTATTTGAAATATACCAATAGACATTCACAGCCACTGACTTAATTAGTGTCCATATAAATATTTTTAACGTTTGAAAGAGTATTTATATTTCATCAAAATGTATAATTTTGTAAGTGCACGACTATTTGACCCTAGACCAATTAGGACGTATTTTTGCAGACACTATCTGATTGATCAGCCAAACAGCTGTCTCTGTGTTCACTTATTATCTCCTGACTCCCCTCAATAATTAATTACTCAGTGAAGCTACGAGTCAGTACTGAGCATCCATGAACAGAGAAAACATTTCTACATTTATTAAGTCAGTAAGAAACATTATTTATCACACACCTGGCAAGACGTCTCCCAACTTGTAGCGGAATCTGCCAACTGGGAGCTTTGAAACTCATGTATACAGTACACACATCTGCCAGGGTCCCAGAGCCATGAATATATTATTTACTAACAAAAGAGCTTCAGCAACTTGAAGTGTGTAAAAAAACAGTTTACCTTAACATTTTACATGGGGTATATATAAATCATGTTAAGAGGTCACAATGAAAATGGTCCTACACATATACAGTGTACTACTATTTGCATACAACATTACATAAAACAACCATTGTACATTATGTAGAGTACAAGTCTCACCAATGCCTCACCTGAATCTTGAATGTAAACATTATAAATGGGTGATTAATATGTATTGTCTTGAGAACATTAATACTGTGAACACCATTATCAAAATGTCTGACGCAGTGACTATATAGTTTGTTTTGTATCATCCTAATGTTTATTTCTGAGCTTAAGAACAAATGTAAACTGCCCACACTGCTTATCAATACCCAGTTGTTGTAGCCGACAGCTTCAGTGGGATATATCGACTGAGATAATTAATGGCAATGCCTCAAAGCCTCATGCAATCAATGAAATATTAATGAGACACTTTCATCATGCTTTAATACAATCTGTGCATGCCTGTCTGGTTTACTCTACTAAATGATTACGTATGCAGAATTGCAGGCATTGATGAAAACGTATTGTCATATTAAAATTTTCATATGACTACATCCTTTCATGCTATAAATACAGTAAATTCAGTATAAAAAAACAGGTAAACTTTGAGGCTTGAAAGCAGCCACTGACTCAGGAAGCTTGGAAGCAGCCACTGAGTCAGGAAGCTTGGAAGGTTGGAAGCAGCCAGAGTCAGGAATATCAACTTGGAAATCAACTACCTCGAGAGGTAGTATACATGTAAAATACAATGGTTTTCAAATCTGAATGGAATGTAGCCAGCATATTTGGAACCAAACTTCAGTGATATACATGACAGCTGCCCTCTTTACATGCCAACCCTGGCCTGGAAGTTACACAACCTCACAATGTAGCTGTCTCCCGGTGAACATAAATATAGACATTAATGTGGCTCTGACTTTTCGGCAAACGTCCAATGCTACAAAAATAACTGGTGCACAACTTTGTTGTGGCATAGGCTGCTCAGCCAAATTGCTTTGCCTAATAACAACATAAAGTAGTCAGTGCTACAATAAACAATTGCAGCATTTAATTGGAGTTTCTTGGTTTCTTTTTAATTTGTGATTTTTTAATTATCAATTTGAATTAAAAAAAAACAGGATTTAAAATTGTCTGTCTTACTTAAAAGAAACACTGTATATAGTGTATTGGGGTCTGATTGTAGATACATGACTAAATAACACCACACACTCTATGGGTTAGCTGTGATACCCTCAAAAACCTAGGGTACCATCTTGGTAGATGTTTTCATTGTGACCGGACTACCGGGGTAGCCACACTTGAAAATGGGGTATTTGCAACCTTAAAAGCTATTACTGTATTAATGTTAAACTTACTGTCTTCCATATAGGATATAAACAGGTCCACACTAGAACTGTTCATCTAGAGCATTTAATTGATCAGTAGTCAATTTGTCATCCTTGCATACCTTGCATATCTCAAACAGGCATGAGGTCAAATCCACTTTGACAATTCCAATTCAGTTGAACTCCACTGTTCTAACAAACTAATATTCGATTCCAAGTTATCAATTTCAGCTATTACAACGCATTTGCTCAAATGTTAGTCAAGTTGGGGGCCACTGCAGAGTGAGGCGACTGGAGTTGTTGATGTATCTTTACATAAATCTACCCAAAACATCACTGAACTGTTTTAATTTGTAGGTATTTCAGAACAAATCTATCCTGTCTAAAATTCATAGAACCTTTGTTCAAACACTCTCTGATTACTAACAAGAGTTCTTCATTCAGCCTCATCAGGAACTATTGTAATTATAAAAGAAAATTATTACTAACCTTAAACACCAGGTCAAATATTTCATGTTTAAACATGCTTATATTATATCCTATGAAATGTAAACATAATGGTAGTGTTACCCAAGACATCTGGTGAGTCAATGTTATCATTTGTAAACCATACACAGTATTATAATAAGGATAGGGCAAGTGACCCGAATAGCAAGATTACTGATTATCTACTATTATCTACTGTTAGTCTATTACATTACTAACTTGGGTCTGCCTAAGATGACTTTAATTCTGAGGTGGCCTTTGAGAGAGACTCCACTGTCATGTTGTTGCATTTATATAATTTCTTTCCTCCTCTGCCCATGCTAACTACTCATTTGTTTTTCTCAAGAAAATCAACTTAACGATAGTCTAATTACTGATATGAAAGAAGCCACTGGCTGTACAATTATGTAATTACATGTTTGAAAAGTTTACATAATTTAAGACAGGATTTGAAAGTTCCCACACAGCCTAGGTACACCTGTTGTCAAGTAGCTGGGAGAAATATGCAGAGATGCAACAAACCCCAAAATATATGCCAGTGGTGATTACACTCCAAACAGCCCTTTAACATTTCCAGGATAAATGCTATGCCCAGAATGCTTTCTGACAGTGTATTAAGTTTGCTATACATAATCAGGCATTTGAGAGGAGGGAAGTCACTTCCGAGAAACATTTGCACCTGAGGAAGAAGGGGTTCATACAGAAAAAATAAAGACACCATTGTCTGTGATACAACCTAGTGTATTTTCAGAATACTTTCTTGTAATACACCTTCAAAGTTGGCATAAAATCTCACACATTACTTTTATCTGTAGATATATATTGAAGCACCACACCACAAATAAAAACTGAAAGTTTACAGTACTCTGCAAACAGTTGGACTGTACTGTGTATATCATTTTCAAAACACAAAAAAGAATCATGATATAAATTGTAAAACACACATGTCCCAAGACCCTTGAATTACACTTGAAAGAATCACCCAAGACCACTGTCACACTGAAGATGTGATGATATTTAAAACAAAATGTTGCCACTTGTTACCTGGTATACACCTGCCTTAAGTCTAGACGTTTAGTTCATTGTTCAATCTAATATATATATATATATATATATATATATATATATATATATACATATATATATACATATATATATAATATAAATATTTGTGGGATTCCTTCCTTCATTCGCTTTCCAAAAGGTTCTATTTGACATAGCCTCTTGAGTGTTATGCTTGCAACACAATGCCTGTGAATGTGATGCCGATTTATGGGAATAGCAGTGAGCTCACAAACATTTTAATGTATGTGCCATATAAATTTTCACATTCCTTCGTGCGGAGCACTAAATTGTGCATGTCATGGCAATCGTTCCAGAGCCTATTTTATAATCATTGTCCACTAAACTACGTGCATCTAAATTTGCTTCACCTTTCAGTTGCAACTTGGCGATTGTGTCAACCATAAAGTAAATACTGTGATAGAAAGGGAAACAAAATTACTAGTTCACGTCCCATCTACTGAATCAGGTTACCACCATGTTTTCTTTCTTTCGTCTTCTCCACTATTGTGCTTGATGTTCATGACATTCTTCAAGGACATTCTTGAAATTCAAGAATATTCCAGGGTAGTCAAAGGAAAAATTCAATTTCAAGAACGTTGTGACAACCTGGCCCAGACAATCTCCGGTTAAGCCCACGCCGCTACGGCCCACGTTACACACCGACAACTTGCTGAAAGCCCACTTCAAAACAGCTCTCAAAGTCAGTTTAATTGCCTGAATTAGTGTAATAAATGTATCCATCGCTACTGTAAGACAGTTTGCGGATACATTGATGCAGAAAGTTAAAATATATCATTGAAGTGATACATCACAAAATAGACTGACCTGGGTCCGCGGGAATTGCCGGGAAACCCGCAATAATATTGGCTGATCATGACGTCATATATATTGAATCGACCAATCCGTAGGTTTTCCACTTGTACACTTTCCAGATACCGACTGTATGAATGGGAATGTAAATTTCTGACATAGAGCATAGTTCATCTAATATAACGACATGCAGCTTTCCAGTGGTACGCATGTTCAAATTATAAACTGTGCCCTGATTCACAGTTCCTAGCTAATCAAAATGCAGCTTACTTTTAAAAGATCTAAAAAGGACGACGGTCGCAAATATGTGATCTACGGCACGCCAGGAACTGACACAAAAGTTTAATTTGTTATCAATTTTTGACAAGTTTTACCCATATAAAAAATTCACATTTGGATGAATCACAGAAATGGCCAAATCACGGAATTCCGCGTTTCTACAGAAGAATCTCATGCCTGATACTATAAAGCGTTTATTTTTTATGGTAAATAATCACTCTGCCTCTGCAAAACTTTTAAGTACTGTCAGTCATTCACCCTAGGAGTATTTGATAATTCACACTAATTGTAAGAGCCTAGAATTTCATCATCAGTTTAGACATATTATAACATCATCAATACTCATTACTACATACTTCCTGTGTCAATTGTATTATGTGTACATGTAATAATTTTTCAAGTTATGTCAATGTTTCAGGACCCAAAGTAGCTTGCTCAAATTAACCCTACGTATGGCAAAAGAGAATATATTTATGTATCTATAAAAATATTGAAATAAGCAAGTGCTTTACACAGTGCAGACGCATGGTTTATGATGCAGATACCTTTTGCAAAATTTGGGTTTTACTGGTATGGTTTCATTTATTAAGCAATTTACTCAAAACAACTTTTCTATCAACCTGTTTGTCACATTTGATGGAATATGTGTTAGATATTTAGCACATATTGGAAAATGTGTTCACTTCAGGTCGGCGTTGCTAAATTTAAAAACGGCATAAAACATAATTTAGCCTTTTTAATTTTAGGAAGCATGATTAGTGCTCTATCAGTCTATGTGGCACCAGAAGACGCGAAGTAAATGTGTTTTAGTCATAGTGCAATGTAATAGGTAACTGTCGAGCATTCAGCACTCGGTTAACTTCTCAAATTTACGGAAGTAAATAATTATCTCTCCCATGGTCACGGACCTGTCTGACCAGGTTACCGCTCAGGCGACCCTCCCCCAAAATATTTCGTTGTATCACTGCTGCAGTGCTGTTGACACTGCAACGCCATCTTTGTGCAACTTTTTTTGTAAAAACAGATCACCTGGTACACGCTTTGAGCTTAATGCTAAGTTATAGTCTGAAACATATTCCCATGAGACAGTTTCAAGACCCAGAAACGCCGGCAATTTAATTTAAATGGCCGATCCCGAAACATAGCCGGTCGAGAAGTTCTCGATATCATTTCGTTTCAACTTAATTTCACGACAAAACGAACATACTTACTTTATCCAAATGACGTGTAGTAAGGTCGATTTGTTAAATAAATAAAAATATTCATAAAGTGTAGTTTGCAACGCAACAGCGTCCAAAATAAATACGACAATTTTACCAACGCCAACGCGATCAATCGTCACTCCCGTTCTACGGGGTTAAAGGTCAATTTTCAGGTGCAAATGTACTTACAAATATTATTGGGTAATAGAAGATCACGTCATTTATATTGCAGCAAAGAATTTTTTTTAAATTCACGGGTGTCATTCTTTTAAAATTACGCTAGAAAATGGTTCTTTATTTTCGTTTGTATGTTATTAACGAGATTTCTAGCATTTCTTCCGAGATGCAATATTCCAAGATGGCGTTTGCTGATAGGCGAAAATAGGGGATTTTGTGTGTTATCATGTTCATATTTGTACTGTTGTTGCTAAATCAGTAGCACTAGCAGTTTGTAACTCGTAAGACATGGTAAATATGCAAATATGTATCACTTCAGTTAGGTTATAGCATGAACAGTACCTGAAATAAATATGTTTGACAAAGCTTAAACCGGCAGATGGATGGGCAAAGGTGGGGTGCTAGACCAGTCATAGACGTTGAGTAGACCCTAAACATGCAAAATAACACCAAACATGCAAAATAACTCCAACGGCAGATGCATGGCAAGTCCAAACACTTTATATGATTACTTGCCCTGTTACACAATTCATATAATCCTACGTAATAGTTATTATAACGCCAAAGGCAAACATGAAGTTGGCCCGGATTCTAAAGTCTAACCTGGTGGCTGTGTAAAAACCCATTACTTATTACATTGTGCAGGATTTATTTAATTAAAACAAAACCTAAGGTTTACTTCCGGCAAATAAAGGGATCATATTTCCTCGACACATTGCTGTCTGATTGATGCAAAATTATGGCTGGATTATTATTATGGCTGGATTATTGAATGACTTTAATACAGCTTAAAACTGTACAGGATACACACTTGCATATCATGTGACATCATCTAGGCTAGAATATACAAGTCAGTACATTCATGGCAGGTTGTTCATAAATAAGAAATAAATAAACCATAATTATGTGTGGGTTTATGATCAAGAAATGTGTTAACTTGTTTTGGAACTGTGTTTAATTGCTTTCATTAGATACATAGTTTCTGTGATGTATAATTTATTATGTACTAAAATGCCTTATGGCCATAACATAATACTGATAAATTTGTTTTTGGGCTGCCTTCAAGCACAGTTATCTGAAAAAATTAGAATGTTTACCATATGTTTCATTTTCTACTACTTGAAATTATCAGATTCACATTATCAACATACCATTAGCTTTAGAGAGTTACAATTGATACCATACAGAATTGCCCTGTACTAAACATGTGTACTACACATGCATTTTCAAATATACATGGGCATCTTGAATCCACATTATAAGCAGTAACTAATACAGTGGGGGGGAGTGGTTCAAAGACTGATTTACCCTAAAAAGAAACTGTTCTGAATGCAAACATGTTCATCTAGTGCACTGTTCATTTTGAGTGGTCACAGCTAATTATTTAGAATGTTTACAGGCAGACGCTGATGATGACTTTGAAGATTTTGGTGGCTTTGAGGTAAGATAAATTGAATGTTATATACCACCTGCCAGGTGAAATGAGGTGTGACTGTTAGTGTAGGTGTAAAACATGCACATCCATTAATGCCGTGATTTTGTATCATGTGCGTATTGCAGTGATACAGAGTGTAAATGGGCCACCCAAATTGTAATAAAATTATAAGCTTCAAAATAAACACAAAACATGATTAAGTGGCTCTACATAGTGAGTAACCAGGTCAATAAACTCCATAACGACAATTAGCATGGTAATTTTGCACGATTTTACTATGACTTTATTTATATTTAAATGTTTTTTTATTATACTTTTGAAGCACAATAGTCGCTGCAATGTACTCCATTATAGCTGCATAACGCCATCCATAAATATAGCTACCATCTGCAGTGCCTCAAAGACAAAGCCAAATTGGTCGCAACTGGCTGTCAGTGGTTTCTTTATAATAAATTTAGCAGTATGTTACAGTTTGGCACACAAGTGAAGTGATACATTGAGATGGATGCAAGATGTAGTTGACCTACTGTTGTAGGCAGCAGAACCTGTAGTACCAGATGAAGTTCAGCCAGTAGCTCATGGCCTGGAGGCGGGACCTTCTCCATGGGCCATACTTCCAGGTTAGTTAGCTCACACACACACACACATGCTCACACACACATGCTCACACACACACACACACACACACACACACACACACACACACACACACACACACACACACACACACACACACACACACACACACACACACACACACACACACACACACACACACACACACACACACACACACACACACACACACACACACACACACACACACACATGCTCACACACCACACACAACACACACACACACACACACACACACACACACACACACACACACACACACACACACACACATGCTCACACACACACACACACACACACACACACACACACACACACACACACACACACACACACACACACACACACACACACACACACACACACACATGCTCACACACACACACACACACACACACACACACACACACACACACACACACACACACACACACACACACACACACACACACATGCTCACACACATGCTCACACACACACACACACACACACACACACACACACACACACACACATGCTACACACACACATGCTCACACACACACATGCTCACACACACACACACATGCTCACACACACAACACACACACACACACACACACACACACACACACACACACACACACACACTCACACACATGCTCACACACACACACACACACACACACACACACACACACACACACACACACACACACACACACACACACACACACACATGCCACACACACACACACACACACACACACACACACACACACACACACACACACACACACACACACACACACACACACACACACACACACACACACACACACACACACACACACACACACACACACACACACACACACACACACACACACACACACACACACACACACACATGCTACACACACACACACACACACACACACACACACACACACACACACACACACACACACACACACACACACACACACACACACACACACACACACACATGCACACACACATGCTCACACACACATGCTCACACACACACACACACCACACACCACACACACATGCTCACACACACACCACACACACACACACACACACACACACACACACACACACACACACACACACACACCACACACACACACACATCTCACACACACACACACACACACACACAACACACGCTGCATGCTCACACACACACATGCACGCTCGCATGCATGCACATGCATTCATGCAAGTGCATGCATACACACATGCACATATATACACAAGTCGCACATACACACTTCCACATGCATGTATGCACGCACGCACGCACGCACGCACGCACGCACACATCAATTTCATACTATTTTATTTGCATGTTTCTGTAGATCTTGTGGCACCTGGATATGATTGTGTACCTTTGTGCAGTAGACCATCACACTTATGCACTTTTCAAATTAGAAGAGAGACAGAACTCATGTATTTTATATAATGTAAGCATAAGCCTTCAGTTACAGACTTTTTCTCAAACCATTTCTATCTTTATTTTGTTGCCTTTCCAAAATAACATTTGTCATAGTTTCTACAGATTTGTCAACGTTGCATTTTTAATGTATTGTCAATGGCAGGATGGGTTTATTTATTTACTATTCTGTTTCCCAAACCTAAAGTTATGGAATAATTTTTTAATACGTCAAGTTATTTTCTGAAGCAATTTCAATCAATCAGTTATACTAGGAATTTATGTTTGTGATTCCTACAGATGCGTCACAAGCTGCCGGAGTGTCCAGCAGTCAGCCTGATCTCATCCAGTCCCGTGCTACTCCCCCTCACCCATCACTTGAGCCGCCATTCCCTCCTAATGAGGCTCACCGATCTGCTTCTGACACATCAGGGCTTGCAGTCAGTCATGGCACAGATGGAGGTGCAGCTGCTGCATCTTTTGGCGATGTCGATTTGCAGTTCGAGGCTATGTTTGGTGCACAAAGAGTATGTAATGTACATCAGTCATATGTATATTATATAATCATCGGCTTGTAGGATGTTTCTATTCACATTGATGGCATTATTTTACAATGATAATGTTTGTTAAGGTAAATAAATAAAAAATAAGAAATATCCTATTTCTTAGCAGATGCTCAGTTGGGGTTGTAGTATCGATTAATTTTGCCTTTTGTTGACTGAGTAGGTTTATTTCGGCATTTCGTTGACAGGGGGCACCACAAGTTCGGTCATTTTCCGAGCAGGTGCTGGAGCCTCAGTTTGGTGATGCGGCAGGACCCGCCGATAAGCCAATTCCAGCTGGTGTCCTTGACCTTGATCTGTCGAGGAAAGATGCCGATGTTAATGTCAAGTAAGATTCAAGTGCAGCTAAAATCAGATGCTCAAACATATTTTAGCATCATTCCAGAAACATCAAATAAGTAACATGTTAGCTATATTACAATATTGATTCGGTGTAGTTTCTCTTTAGATGTTGTTTGTGTTATTAGCATTGGTATGCAACATATTTAAGATGTCTTTAGTTTACAAAAAAGGTAGTTGATTGTAAAAAAAATTTGTTATGAAAATTGTAATTCAAATTGAAGGATGGAAGAAAATATGTTCACACAAACTTAACTCCCAATGCATTCGTATATGTACAACTCTTATGCAATATGTTTTAATGTAGTTTTTGATGTACCCCCGTAGTTTAGTTATGCCTAATTGATACACGATTCCAGTGGAGGGGTGGGACCACAAGCTTCAGGCATTTCGCGTGATGGTGAGCAGATTGGTGCCATAGCGCTAGATGGCGCTGCTGCAGTAGCTGAGGCGCCACCTTGTGCACAGCATGAGAACAATGAGTCATCTGAACGGCTTAGCCTGGTCGAGAGTGAAAAATTTCAGATAGAGAAGGTGGGTCAGAATCAGAATATTCTGAGAACAGGTCTTGTTGCATCTAAATTTATGTCTGTGCTGAAAAGTGTTTTGAAGTTCATGAATCATTATTCATAGTTTAGATGTGGGTTGCTTTGGCTAATTTAAACATAATCTTCCTGGTCTTATTTATCTGTGCTATTACTACCATCTAATCAGGTCCCTTGTCTTGGCCAGTGACTACAGACATTCAGTATGGACACATCTCCTATCTGTCTCTTAGATCTTTGTTGAGTCTATATATAATTCTCTGTTTTGTCATGTGTTGTACCTAAGGAGATGTTTATGGTCAATGGTGTTGGTCAGTAGTATTAATTTTAATTCTTGTTAATCCTTAAACAACAGCATTTTGTTGTTGATGGTGTGTGGAAACTCAGAAGTCTGAAAGATAAGTTTAATCTTCACAAAATGGTAGCTTTATGAAAACAGAAATCCAAACTTTATGAAAAGTTAAAAGATGGTCCTGAAATGTGTATGAAGAGAGCAGAATTATATGTGTATTTATGGGAGCTAAATGCATTATATGTGATGTCAACAGGAGCTGAAGTCTATGGCAGACAGACATGCACAGTTGGCACATCAACTACAAGAAAGTTCCCAGCGGCAGAAAGAGCAGAACGAACAGTACAAGGCCTTACAGGTGGCTCCTCTACAGGGGAAAATAACGCATCACAATTTCATTTAAAAATTAATGTCTATGAATAGATTCCTGAAATTTTTTATGGTGTGATTATTGATTAAATACTGTCAACATTGCTAATCTGTTCAGGAATGTGTAATCTCAACTTGTTTATTCAACATTTATAATTCTGAACTTTCTGTTTTTTCTATATAAATTTTCTTTTACAGTAAAACCTGTCTTGAGCGACCGTCCCTTCTGCACAGTAAAACTGGTCTCTCAAGACAGTTGGTCGCTCATAACAGGTTGTGCCAAAAATTATATCGGTATATATAGTATGAATATGTACATGCTTTACTAACTACCTAATTACTAGTGAAATTTATAACAAATATAAAAATATGGAATGTAAATTTATATACATATAATTTAACTTGCAAATAAAAAAATCACCATGACATTTCCTTGGAGTTGAGCTACGTATAATATTGTTAAAAAAATGCGACTTCATCGAACAAAACGTTATTTCTGTACTAGTTAAGTTGATTAAGCAAGATTATGAATCAACATGCTTTAGACCCTACATTCATTGTAACTTTCGTTTCTTTTGTGGCGTCGATTTATATGTTTTCAAGTACGGGGTTTCGATTTGCTGCGACCCATGTCAGCGACAGCCATAGCATTGCGAAGCTTCCTTGATACTACATTTTCAGCACACATTTTCACTAAATCACGGATGATAGGTCACCAGATAAATTAAGATCTATTAGAAGACTTATACCATTGTAACGAATACTATGCTATCATTTTAGTAAAAATAAATATGTATTATTTAATGCTAAACACACTATGTAGAGAATGCTTGACCAATGACAATTCTCAGTTTAACATCATTTCCTGTCACTGTTAACAGGTGAAAACAACGTTTGCGTGAATGCTTTGTGTGGTCACTGGTCATGTTTGTCAGGTTCATTGCGGGTACATTTAAATCAGGAAAATGGTCATTCAAAATTAGTGGTCGCTCATGACAGAGGTCGCGCAAGACAGGTTTTACTGTATCTATAAAATTCACGAAATAGAATAAATGTAATAACAGAAGTTAGATACAGTTTTGTGATTTAATTTCAGGTGAAACATGAGGCAGAGATTGAAGAATTGCGGAAGGCAGGACATGACGCAGTTGCTGTCATTGTCGAGGAATACAAGGTGAGCTACAGTCAGCCCGTGCTAGAGTTGATAATTAAGGACATCTGTTGAAGAAACCACTTGAATTTAAGCATTCATTTTAGCAGCCTAATATATGTAATGTGCTATATTTATTAATAGTTATAATTCATGTAAAACAATGTTAGTTTTAAATAAAAAAACTGGCAATAAATACAATTTAAATAACACTTTTGTCCTAGATCATAGTCTCATAGATTGATTCATACTGGAGTTAATTACAATTTTAATCTGACTGATTTTAGATTACTTTGTACGATAATTTCAGAATTTATGTGGTTCTACACTGAACCTTGTTCATTGAGTCCACCTCTGTTATTAATAGTTCCATGATAAATTCCAGGAATTATGTCGTGGGACAGTCTCAGAGCAGCTTGCGTCGGCTGAGAAGAAGCTGATTGATCTCCTGGAGGAGGAACGGGGGAAGTGTCAGCAGTTGCTGCTTGAGCAGGTAAACAAACACATCTCCTGTGTAACTCCTTGTGTGCCGCTAATGAGGCAAACAAACCTGTCTCTTCCTCATTTTATATCCACTTTCTTTCCACGTTAATTGTTGGGAATTAGTTAAAACACACTTTATAATGGACCATTTTGAAGCTAGTTTTTAAAGTGTTCCAGGGGCTCGCCCTCAGACCCGAATCACATTGCACCTTTGTTATTTGCTCAGCTCGCCCTACCACCCCACCTGTCATTTCACCCAGGGAGAGCTCACTCTACCACTTCACCTGTCATTTCACCCAGAGAGAGCTCACTCTACCACTTCACCTGTCATTTCACCCAGAGAGAGCTCACTCTACCACTTCACCCGTCATTTCACCCAGGGAGAGCTCACTCTACCACTTCACCCGTCATTTCACCCAGGGAGAGCTCACCCTACCACTTCACCCGTCATTTCACCCAGGGAGAGCTCACCCTACCACCCACCGTCATTTCACCCAGGGAGAGCTCACTCTACCACTTCACCTGTCATTTCACCCAGGGAGAGCTCACCCTACCACCCCACCCGTCATTTCACCCAGAGGAGAGCTCACTCTACCACTTCACCTGTCATTTCACCCAGGAGAGCTCACTCTACCACTTCACCTGTCATTTCACCCAGAGAGAGCTCACTCTACCACTTCACCTGTCATTTCACCCAGGGAGAGCTCACCTACCACTTCACCCTGTCATTTCACCCAGAGAGAGCTCACCCTACCACTTCACCCGTCATTTCACCCAGGGAGAGCTCACCCTACCACTTCACCTGTCATTTCACCCAGGGAGAGTTCACCCTACCACTTCACCCGTCATTTCACCCAGGGAGAGCTCACCCTACCACTTCACCCGTCATTTCACCCAGGGAGAGCTCACTCTACCACTTCCCCCCCGTCATTTCACCCAGGGAGAGCTCACCCTACCACTTCACCCGTCATTTCACCCAGGGAGAGTTCACTCTACCACTTCACCCGTCATTTCACCCAGGGAGAGCTCACCCTACCACTTCACCCGTCATTTCACCCAGGGAGAGCTCACCCTACCACCCCACCCTGTCATTTCACCCAGAGAGAGCTCACCCTACCACTTCACCCGTCATTTCACCCAGAGAGAGCTCACCCTACCACTTCCCACCCGTCATTTCACCCATTGAGAGAGCTCACCCTACCACTTCACCCGTCATTTCACCCAGAGGAGAGCTCACTCTACCACTTCACCCGTCATTTCACCCAGGGAGAGCTCACCCTACCACTTCACCCGTCATTTCACCCAGGAGAGCTCACCCTACCACCCCACCCGTCATTTCACCCAGGGAGAGCTCACTCTACCACTTCACCTGTCATTTCACCCAGAGAGAGCTCACCCTACCACTTCACCTGTCATTTCACCCAGGGAGAGCTCACTCTACCACTTCACCCGTCATTTCACCCAGGGAGAGCTCACCCTACCACTTCACCCGTCATTTCACCCAGAGAGAGCTCACTCTACCACTTCACCCGTCATTTCACCCAGAGGAGAGCTCACCCTACCACTTCACCCGTCATTTCACCCAGAGAGAGCTCACTCTACCACTTCACCCGTCATTTCACCCAGGGAGAGCTCACTCTACCACTTCACCCGTCATTTCACCCAGGGAGAGCTCACCCTACCACCCCACCCGTCATTTCACCCAGGGAGAGCTCACTCTACCACTTCACCCGTCATTTCACCCAGAGGAGAGCTCACCCTACCACCCCACCTGTCATTTCACCCAGAGGAGAGCTCACCCTACCACTTCACCCGTCATTTCACCCAGAGGAGAGCTCACCCTACCACTTCACCTGTCATTTCACCCAGAGGAGAGCTCACCCTACCACTTCACCCGTCATTTCACCCAGAGAGAGCTCACCCTACCACTTCACCCGTCATTTCACCCAGAGAGAGCTCACCCTACCACTTCACCCGTCATTTCACCCAGAGAGAGCTCACCCTACCACCCCACCCGTCATTTCACCCAGAGAGAGCTCACCCTACCACCCCACCCGTCATTTCACCCAGAGAGAGCTCACCCTACCACCCCACCCGTCATTTCACCCAGAGAGAGCTCACCCTACCACCTCACCCGTCATTTCACCCAGAGAGAGCTCACCCTACCACTTCACCCGTCATTTCACCCAGGGAGAGCTCACCCTACCACTTCACCGTCATTTCACCCAGGGAGAGCTCACCTACCACTTCACCCGTCATTTCACCCAGGGAGAGCTCACCCTACCACTTCACCTGTCATTTCACCCAGAGAGAGCTCACCCTACCACTTCACCTGTCATTTCACCCAGGGAGAGCTCACCCTACCACCCACCTGTCATTTCACCCAGGAGAGCTCACCCTACCACTCCACCTGTCATTTCACCCAGGAGAGCTCACCCTACCACTTCACCCGTCATTTCACCCAGGGAGAGCTCACTCTACCACTTCACCTGTCATTTCACCCAGAGAGAGCTCACCCTACCACTTCACCGTCATTCACCCAGGGAGAGCTCACCTACCACTTCACCGTCATTTCACCCAGAGAGAGCTCACCCTACCACCACCCGTCATTTCACCCAGGGAGAGCTCACTCTACCACTTCACCCGTCATTTCACCCAGAGAGAGTCACCCTACCACCACCCGTCATTTCACCCAGAGAGAGCTCACCCTACCACTTCACCTTTATTTCACCCAGGGAGAGCTCACCCTACCACTTCACCTGTCATTTCACCCAGGGAGAGCTCACCCTACCACCACCCTCATTTCACCCAGGGAGAGCTCACCCTACCACCCCACCTGTCATTTCACCCAGGGAGAGTTTACCACCACCTCACCTTTATTTCACCCAGGGAGTCACCCTACCACCCCACCTTTATTTCACCCAGGGGGAGCTCACCCTACCACCACCGTCATTTCACCCAGGGGGAGCTCCCCCTACCCTTCACCCGTCATTTCACCCAGGAGAGCTCACCCTACCACCCCACCCGCTTTCACCCAGGGGGAGCTCACCTACCACTTTACCGCATTTCACCCAGGGGGAGCTCACCTACCACTTCACCTGTCATTTCACCCCCGGGAAAACCCCCCACCCCACCACTTTTACCAAATTATTTCACCCTTTCCCCCGGAGAGCTCACCCCACCACCCCACCGCATTTCACCCAGGGGGAGCCACTCTACCACCCCCGCATTTCACCCAGGAGAGTCACCCTACCACTTCACCCGTCATTTCACCCAGGGGGAGCTCACCCTACCACCCCACCGTCATTTCACCCAGAGAGATCCCTACCACTTCACCGTCATTTCACCCAGGGAGAGCTCACCTACCACCCCCCCCTTTCCCCCGGGAGATCACCCTACCACTTCACCTGTCATTTCACCCGGAGAGCTCACCCTACCACCCCACCCGTCATTTCACCCAGGGAGACTCACCCTACCACTTCACCCATCATTTCACCCAGAAAGCTCACCCTACCCTTCACCCGTCATTTCACCCCGGAGAGCTCACCCCCCAAATTCACCGTCATTTCACCCAGGGAGAGTCACCCTACCCCCCCCGTCATTTCACCCCGGAGAGCTCACCCTACCACCCCACCGTCATTTCACCCAGGGAGAGTTTACCCTACCACTTCACCCGTCATTTCACCCAAAGAGAGCTCACCTACCATTCACCGTCATTTCAAGGGAGAGCTCACTCTACCCTTCACCTGTCATTTCACCCAGGAGGCTCCCCTACCACCCCACCCGTCATTTCACCCAGGAAGCTCATCTACAACCACTCGCCTTTTCCCCCCGGGAAAAGGTCACCCCACCACCCCACCGGCATTTCCCCCGGGAGAGCTCACCCTACCACTTCACCCATTTCACCCAGGGAGAGCACCCCACCACCACCGCCACCCCGGAGAGCTCACCCTACCACCACCCGTCATTTCACCCAGGGAGAGTTTACCTACCACTTCACCTGCATTTCACCCAGGGAGAGCCCCCCTACCACCCCACCGTCATTTCACCCAGGGAGAGCCCCCCACCCCTTCACCCGTCATTTCACCCAGGGGGGTCCCTCCCCCCACCCCTCATTTCACCCAGGGAAAAGGGTCCCCTCCCTTCCCCCATTTCACCCAGGGAGAGCTCACCCTCCACTTCACCCTCATTTCACCCAGGAGACTCACTCTCCCCTTCACCCGTCATTTCACCCAGGGAGAGCTCACCCTACCACTTCACCCGTTTTCACCCAGGGAGAGTTTACCCTACCACTTCACCGTCATTTCACCCAGGGAGCTCACCCTACCACTTCACCGTCATTTCACCCAGGGAGAGTTTACCCTACCACTTCACCTGTCATTTCACCCAGGGAGAGCTCACCCTACCACCCCCCCGTCATTTCACCCAGGAGAGCTCACCCACCACTTCACCCGTCATTTCACCCAGGGAGAGTCACCCTACCACCCCCCGTCATTTCACCCAGGGAGAGTTTACCCTACCCTTCACCGTCATTTCACCCCCGGGGAGTCACCCTACCACTTCCCCTCATTTCACCCAGGGAGAGTCACCTACCACTTCACCTTTATTTCACCCAGGGGGAGCTCACCCTACCACTTCACCTTTATTTCACCCAGGGAGAGCTCACCCCACCACCCCCACCCGTCATTTCACCCGGGGATCAACCACTTCACCGTCATTTCACCCAGGGGAGAGCTCACCTACCACCCCACCCGTCATTTCACCCAGGGAGAGCTCACCTACCACTTCACCGTCATTTCACCCAGGGGGAGCTCCCCTACCACTTTACCGTCATTTCACCCAGGGAGAGCTCACCCTACCACCCCACCCTTCCCTTTCACCCAGGGAACTCACCCTACCACCCCATCATTTCACCCAGGGAACACCCCTAAAATTTACCCCCCTTTCACCCGGGGGAGTCCCCTACCACTTCACCTGTCATTTCACCCAGGGGGAGTCACCTACCACTTCACCCGTATTTCACCCAGAGAGAGCTCACCCCCCACCACCCCTTTCCCCAAAACCCCCCGTCATTTCACCCAGGAAGCTCACCCTACCACTTCACCGTCATTTCCCCAGGGGGAGTTTACCCTCCACCCCACCGTCATTTCCCCAGGAAGTTTCCCCCCCCACTTTACCGTCATTTCACCCCGAAGGCTCACCCTACCACCCCAGTCTTTCACCCAAATCCCTACCCCACCCTTTTACCCGGGGCATTTCACCCAGGGAGAGCTCACCCTACCACCCCACCCATTTCACCCAGGGGGAGCTCACCTACCACTTCACCGTCATTTCACCCAGGGAGAGCTCCCCCCCACCACCCGTCATTTCACCCAGGAGAGCTCACCCTACCCTTCACCCGTCATTTCACCCAGGAGATTTTCCCCCCCCTACCACTTCACCGTCATTTCACCCAGGGGGAGCTCACCCCCACCACCCCCCGTCATTTCACCCAGGGAGAGTCACCCTACCACCCCACCGTCATTTCACCCAGGGGGGCTCACCCTACCACTTCACCCGTCATTTCACCCCGGAGGCTCACCCTACCCTTCACCCCTCATTTCACCCAGGGGGAAACTCACCCTACCCCCCCCGTCATTTTACCCAGGAGGCTCACCCTACCACTTTCCCCCTCATTTCACCCAGGAGAGCTCACCTACCACCCCACCCTCATTTCCCCCGAGAGAGCTCACCCTACCACTTCACCCGTCATTTCCCCAGGGAGAAAGCTTTCCCAAAACCCTCCACTTCACCCGTCATTTCACCCGGGAGAGCTCACCCTACCACCCCCCTCATTTCACCCAGGGGGGCTCACCCTACCACTTCACCCTCATTTACCCAGAGATCACCCTACCACTTCACCTGTCATTTCACCCAGGGAGAGTTTACCCCACCACCACCGTCATTTCACCCAGGAGAGCTCACCCTACCACCCCACCGTCATTTCACCCAGGAGAGCTCACCCTACCACCCCACCCGTCATTTCACCCCGGGAGAGCTCACTCTCCACTTCACCCTATTTCACCCAGGGAGAGCTCACCCTACCACTTCACCTGTCATTTCACCCCGGGAGAGTCACCCTACCACCCCACCGTCATTTCACCCAGGGAGAGCTCACCCTACCACTTCACCCGTCATTTCACCCAGGGAGAGCTCACTCTACCACTTCCCCCGTCATTTCACCCAGGGAGAGCTCACCCTACCACTTCACCTGTCATTTCACCCAGGGAGAGCTCACCCTACCACTTCACCTGTCATTTCACCCAGGAGAGCTCACCCTACCACTTCACCTGTCATTTCACCCAGGGAGAGCTCACTCTACCACTTCACCCGTCATTTCACCCAGGGAGAGTTCACCCTACCACTTCACCTGTCATTTCACCCAGAGAGAGCTCACTCTACCACTTCACCCGTCATTTCACCCAGGGAGAGCTCACCCTACCACTTCACCTGTCATTTCACCAAAGCCACACCACTCACCTGTCATTTCACCCAGAGAGAGCTCACCCTACCACTTCACCCGTCATTTCACCCAGGAGAGCTCACCCTACCACTTCACCTGTCATTTCACCCAGGAGAGCTCACCCTACCACTTCACCCGTCATTTCACCCAGGGAGAGCTCACCCTACCACTTCACCTGTCATTTCACCCAGGGAGAGCTCACCCTACCACTTCCCCCTGTCATTTCACCCAGGGATACACTGGTGTGCACTGGAGGTTTGTAATATAATTAAATGCTGTGTTTTTGTTCTGTAGCAAGAAAGACTCTGCCAGCAGATGGATGAAGAACGAGAGAACATGGAGACGAGAATCGCAGACGTTTTGGAGACACAAACAAAACTGCAAGAGGTACAGCTCCTGTCTTCCAGATCAGTTTACAGCTTCAGCCATTTATTATGTTTTGGCAAACACCCACCATGGTCTCAAGTGGGCTGTTTTTGTTAAACATCTTACTTTGTTTTGCATGGTTGATAAATGCCAGCGGTGCCAGAATGTCTAGAAATGTTATTGAATAGATAAAGACACATGGCAAGGCCATGTGCTATTTGGAAATTGTTACATAGAAGTAGAAATTTTGTTAAAATCTTCAATATTGTTTTTATGATCTGATTCTATGTGTATGTGTGCATTGGGACACTTCTGAATCTAAGTATTGTTATGTTTTATAAGAAAATTGCTCCTGTTTCAAGGAACTCAATAATCTGCTAACTCTACCAATACTGATGCACAAAGACTTAGGTAACTGCACAAATAAATAGTTTTTATTGGCTAATATTTATGTGATCATAGTAGAGTTAAAACATGTTATCACAACATTTTATTTCAGGAATATTAATAAAATTAAAATGTGACAAATGTTCTACAACAGTAAAGGTAAGTTCTTATATAGCGCAGTATCCAGGTCCTCAGGACTGCTCAAAGCATTTTTACACTTTACTTCCATGGCAGACCTGCTCAATCAAACACCGTCTCAACTTCTCTGGGGGAAGCGTCCTGCCATATGCTACAATTAATGCGTGAAAGCTGCTCATACACATATCCACCACTGTTTATAGCCAGGTACTCATTTATACAGCTGACTGAACTGGAGCAATGTAGAGTGAAAAATTTGGCCAAGGTTTTAACACCGCAGCACAGGATTCGAACCCCGGTTCTCTTAGCCGAGAGTCCGAAGCTCTACCCATGAGCCATTGCACTCTACAGTATCATGATGAATGTTTTCTTTCTTGTAGGAGAAAGTAAAGATGGCTGTGAAGGAAGAACAAGAACGGTGTCAGGAACAAATAAAAATTGCCATCCAGGTATTTAACCTTTTTAACTGTAATGTAATTTCTCTTATGAAACACTATTTTATACTCATATTTGGGCAACTGTTTCCGTCTTAAACACATTTTTTTTATTGCCCAGTGCCCAAGTTTATGTTTTTTTAAATAAAAGTAATTTTTTTGTAATAGGCAAGTAGATGTCATTTCACAAAATAAATTGTTAAATACTACCATTAAAACAGTTCCAAGAATGTTATAAATATGACTATTAATAAAGTCTACTTCTATAAACCACGTTTAGGAGGTGAAAGATGACCACAAGAAAGCAATGGAGGCAGTTCTGCAGGCAGAACGAGAAAAAGCCACACAGCTCCTAAAGGATGAAACAGAGCGACTGATGGTACTAGTGGAAGAAGAACGAGAGCAGAGTAAAAGAGCAGTGGAGCAGGCAGTGGAGCACGAGCGCTCCCAGTGCAAGGTGTGTTCATACGACCACTCATGCACAACTTACTTATTTGTCTAGTATCCATGGCAACTTGTAAGAATGGATAAACAAAGTCCAGTAAAGAAAGCTTTTAGCCCTGAGGATGTAGGTTTAAGCGTTATTTTTGCTTTTTGTCTGATGAAACCTTCAGATGATGAAATGCGATGTTACATCAACTATCATTGTGCAAGTGAATGTATTAGTGTGTATGGTATATTACCGTTGTCTATCTTCAAAGTTTGCATTTCAGATGTCACATTTTCAGGGATTAATCTATGACAATTTGGTTGTAGGAATATCATATTTTAAAGTCCCAAAAGACAATACTTTTTAACCAGTTATAGGGTTTGCTTGTTTACAACATTAGTTGTGCATTCTGCTATTGTTCCAAGGTACGCCGATAAGTTAGGGATGTTTTAAGTAACTTATATTATGAATATTAAAACTGCTCAAATTTATGTATAATGCATTAACATATGCAATTACTTTAGGAAACCATGCTATGTACTTGGGTATATAATGCACCATGTGAAGGATGAACAATTTTGCTAGATACAAAATACATTCACTGGCAGTAATTCTACAAACATTGTGTACTGAGCATAGCAAAATAAGATATAGCTTGAATTATATCAATATTGATGACATGTGATAGATCTTGCACTGAAGAGAAAGTAAACATTGCACTGAACAGACCCATAAGCAGCCATTGCTATGTACTGTAGGAGTGTCTCCGGGAAGCTGTGAAGGATGAGGCTCAGCGAGGTGAGGAGACGAGGAGACAGGCACTGGACCTCACGAGGACTGAGATGAAGGCATATGTAGAGGAACAGAGACAGGCAAGTGACATGGACGTGGGTTGTGCAATACATTGTCAGGCAAATGTTTAAATCAGTAGTGCAGGTGATATGTCTATAGAAAGCAATGTCTTCATAGAAAGGTATAAATTGCCACCATAATTATAATTATTACTACTGCTGTGTACGCCGTGCATGGTGGACTACTCAGGTAACACAACTACTGGTATGTTACCTGTTAGTGAGATAGTGACGGTGTGTTACCTGTTGGTGAGACAGTGAAGGTGTGTTACCTGTTGGTGAGACAGTGAAGGTGTGTTACCTGATGGTGAAACAGTGAAGATGTGTTACCTGTTGATGAGACAGTGACGGTGTGTCACCTGTTGGTGAGACAGTGACGGTGTGTCACCTGTTGATGAGACAGTGACGGTGTGTCACCTGTTGGTGAGACAGTGACGGTGTGTCACCTGTTGGTGAGACAGTGACGGTGTGTCACCTGTTGGTGAGACAGTGACGGTGTGTCACCTGTTGGTGAGACAGTGACGGTGTGTCACCTGTTGGTGAGACAGTGACGGTGTGTCACCTGTTGGTGAGACAGTGACGGTGTGTCACCTGTTGGTGAGACAGTGACGGTGTGTCACCTGTTGGTGAGACAGTGACGGTGTGTCTCCTGTTGATGAGACAGTGACGGTGTGTCACCTGTTGGTGAGACAGTGACGGTGTGTCACCTGTTGGTGAGACAGTGACGGTGTGTCGCCTGTTGGTGAGACAGTGACGGTGTGTCACCTGTTGGTGAGACGGTGACGGTGTGTCACCTGTTGGTGAGACAGTGACGGTGTGTCACCTGTTGGTGCACTGTTACTGTGGAGAGTGACGGTGTGTTACCTGTTGGTGAGACGTGATGGTGTGTTCACTGATCTGGTGAGACGTCGGGGCCCTGTTGATGAGACCTGTGTCACCTGTTGGTGAGACGGTGACGGTGTGTCACCTGTTGGTGAGACAGTGACGGTGTGTCACCTGTTGGTGAGACAGTGACGGTGTGTCACCTGTTGGTGAGACAGTGACGGTGTGTCACCTGTTGGTGAGACGGTGACGGTGTGTTGCCTGTTGGTGAGACAGTGACGGTGTGTCTCCTGTTGATGAGACAGTGACGGTGTGTCACCTGTTGGTGAGACAGTGACGGTGTGTTGCCTGTTGGTGAGACAGTGACGGTGTGTCACCTGTTGGTGAGACAGTGACGGTGTGTTACCTGTTGATGAGACAGTGACGGTGTGTCACCTGTTGGTGAGACAGTGACGGTGTGTCACCTGTTGGTGAGACGGTGACGGTGTGTTGCCTGTTGGTGAGACAGTGACGGTGTGTCTCCTGTTGATGAGACAGTGACGGTGTGTCACCTGTTGGTGAGACAGTGACGGTGTGTTGCCTGTTGGTGAGACAGTGACGGTGTGTCACCTGTTGGTGAGACGGTGACGGTGTGTCACCTGTTGGTGAGACGGTGACGGTGTGTTGCCTGTTGGTGAGACAGTGACGGTGTGTCACCTGTTGGTGAGACGGTGACAGTGTGTCACCTGTTGGTGAGACGGTGACGGTGTGTCACCTGTTGGTGAGATGGTGACGGTGTGTCACCTGTTGGTGAGACGGTGACAGTGTGTCACCTGTTGGTGAGACAGTGACGGTGTGTCACCTGTTGGTGAGACGGTGACGGTGTGTCACCTGTTGGTGAGACGGTGACGGTGTGTCACCTGTTGGTGAGACAGTGACGGTGTGTCACCTGTTGGTGAGACAGTGACGGTATGTTACCTGTTGGTGAGACGTTGATGGTGTGTTGCAGGCTGATCTGGTGTCTAGACGTCGGGCCCTGCTTGCCACAGACCTGTTTCTGGAGAGCGCCAGAAAACAAGTACAGACACTGCTGGATGCCAATGACCAGCACCCTCCAGACAGCTAGGGTCTTTCCTCGGGACAGAGGCCGTGCACAGGGACTAGGAGGACGCTATTATATATATATATATATATATATATATATATATATATATATATATATATATATATATATATATATATATGAGTCAGATATTAATGGAATTAAAATAATATGGACAATAAAGAATAATAATTATTGTAGAGTTAACTTTATCTTGAATAACTATGAATATGACGTCAGAAAATGCAGCAGTATCAATGATTGAAAAGTGTCTGAACAGTGTCCTACCGTTGCAAATTAGTTTAGGAAAATGTTCTCGCTCAAGAAACAAAAACATGCCAGGTGAGTCTGCAAGTCATGGCAAAGACAGTCAGTGTTTATATTGTCATGGATTTGTTCATGGACAATTTGTATTTACGTCTGAATTATTATATAATATAGCTGGTGTAGAATATGGTGCTGGAATAATAATAATATCAAACTACCGTATTTTGGATGTTGTCATACAGCTTAGCATACTGATACAATAATAACCTATCAATGAGAGTCTCGTTTTATGTAGGATATCTAATATGTTGGACAAATTATTAATTTAATGCATGACCCAAGGATACTAAAATGTTCACACAAATTATACTGACCATAGTTTCTAGGTAAGCAGTTCATTACAGAATACCAATGTTGCCATTTTATATGTCCATGTTTCTATCATTGTGGACCAAGGTGTCTATTTCTAAGGTGATATCATGCAAATAATACTTTTTTGTAGAATCGCAGTTAATAATGTAACAGGACAATTAGCAGGGTTGTCTTCACGGAACAGCACCCTCATCAAGAGAAAAAAGTATTTTTCAGGTAGTCAAATTTTTTCAAACTGTTGAATTTGAAGTAACATTTCTAAACAATACCATATCGTGCAAAACCGAAATATACTGTGAAGACTTCCGATATTGTATTTATGATACGATTACGTTAACGGCCAGAAACGTCCCACATTGGGTCAACATGTTTGTTAATTTTTGAATTTTCTCAACTGCATTTTAATTCATAATATTAATATGCATACCTGCTGGGCATATGTTATTGAATGCTGACTATTGTTGTACCATTTAATCATGCTTCATGCTTTTACAAAGATAACACAATGGACGAACATGGTTTTGTAATATATAACAAAATGGTTAGTTAGCTATGTATGGAAATGTTGCATCAAGTTTTATCAATTTTACTGCCTGGTGAATATGCATTCGGTAATTTTATATTCAGCTGAAGCTTAATGTAGTTGATATTCCATGTACCCAGGACGGTATTTTGGGTATCTGTACTAACAGCGTAGATGTAGAAGGGGAGTAACCTGAGACATGTACAGAGGAATAAATATTTATTTTGTATTTTGCAGCCTTCCCTGCTTGTTGGTGTTGCATGAACATTTTGAGATATAGGTTCCTCTTCATTTGCCTCGGGAAACATTGCCACACTTGTTCATGGTAGCATAAACAGAGTGCACGACAACGTAAGAGATATATGTGGATCTTTTATGATCTTTTATAGGAAAGTTGTGAGCATTTGATTAGAAAACACAATAAACATCTGTTTATATAAGTATAAATAATTATAGTACAGTTTCAAATTTAAAACAATGCGACAACAATGATATTTGAAGAAAAAAACCACCTCGAACATCGTGGCTAGTGTTGTCACTAGTGTTGCTGATATATTAGTTGTCACCTAAACTACGCCAGACACTATCAATTTACCCATCTTTACATACTTTGCTATTTGCATTGTCTCTGGTTGTGGTATTTAAGCCAGTTACTGAAATCTATTGAAACACCTGTTGTTGCCCAAGAAAAATAAAATCATTAGAGACATTGGAATTCTAACAGTTAAAACAGTTACACAAGTTAAACATCTATATAGTATTACTCACAAATTCAACAAATGCACAAAATAAACATTTTAGAAAAAGGACATGGTGACGTTTGACATAAATTACTAGGATTCACTTTTGTTTCGTTAATGCTGTGTTTAATGTTAATTGTTATCTATGAAGTACCACAAGTGTTTGTATGTATTTTTTATATATGTAAATATATATATATAGTGTATTTTTGTATATATCGTCAGGCAAAATAATAAATACCCCATTATGTCACCATGTTAAGTGGCTGACATACATACATAAAATGTATATATATATATATATATATATATATATATATATATATGCGTGTATAAGTACAAGTAACCTTACTGTTCTGTAGCAGCAATGGCAACACTGATAACCACGACAATCGCATAAATACAATAACTACAAATATTCTACAGTGTCACATCAATAACTAGTTAGCACGTGTGCAATCATCCATTTTCTTCTGTGAAACTTGTCCTGTCTCAACGTCTTGTTTATTAACAGCGGCGATTTGTTGTCTTATTTCTGTCATCTCTTCTCTTTGTCATGTCTTATTTCTGCGCCTCATGATTGCAATGTGGTCATCTCTCCAACGAGCCAATATGTTGTCTGTAAACCTTTGCCCTATAACATTTAAACATAGTGACATGGTATCAACAATAGTCTCCAAAAAAGAAACTGAATTCTCAAAAATTGCATACCTGTGGAGATACTGCATATAATATGTTCTTTAGATATAATTAAGTAAAGTAGTAACTCTTGAACATAATATTTCTAGCAGAGTTACGATACAGATTGGATATAATAAGAAATTGCAAATTGAGGACAATTGTCTATGTGAATAGAATACTATGTTTGTGTCTACAGGTTGTATGTGGTAAAAGTACGAATGTGGTTGGTACATAAATGATTAATATCTCACCATATCAGGGTACCTATATCTTAATATATGTAGATATATATATATATGCCATCCGGTTTTTCGTGTTTTGGGTGATAATTGGGTGAAAATATTGTTACTTCTGATTCAGTCATGTGGTATTCAAGAATACCTTTCGATGATTTCAGATATAATTGTCAATAGCTGATACTAGTCTTTGTACTGATACTTTGCACAATAATTTATAACCCACGGAAACGTACTACTTTATGAACTCAAACGGCCTGTCTAAATCTATTTACAATGCATGGTCAAACTTTTCGTTGGACTGGACATATCACCTGTATGAATGACAGCAGACTCCCAAAGGCTGTATTCTACGGAGAATTAGCCAAAGGGAAACGTCTTCATGGCGGACAATGGCTGCGATACAAAGATATAGTCAGACGACACACATCGTCGTAGACACCTGGGAGACTCTTGCACAAGATGGACAACAGCGGAGGTAGGCCATGAGAGAGACAGAGAGAGACAGAGAGAGACAGAGAGGGAGACAGACAGAGACAGACAGAGACACAGACAGAGAGAACGCATGGTAGTCGTTCCACGTCAAGTTGTTATTGGTAAATACTACAAGATGAGTATATAATGGCCTACCTTTATTTCAATTTGACCTCGCTCCTGTAAGTCGAATGTCTCGAATTCTTGGAGAATCGTTTTCGTAGACTCCCCGAGGTGGATTCGCCGTGCTACAAGGAAAACACAACAGTTTAGTAGCCGACGGGCGCTGACGAGTCGTCCAGATGCGTCGACTGGTAAAGGTTCTACAATAACGACACGTGGGTGGTTGTGTGAGGACCACAGGGGAATGGCGAGAAAGGTGGATAGAGCTTCGACAAGGAAGCGGAGGTATCTTCAACGAAAACGACGGCAATATCGTTGACCACAAAGACGACAAATGCTCGAGTCAAGACCTAGGCGTATTTGACACGCAGTTGACAAATATGACGCTTCTCTAAACGCATACATGATTTACCTGCTCGTTAATACGAATACCATGTGGCCCGAGCATTTGGGACATACATTACAGTTACGTGTGTCTTTTCGTAGTTTCGTAGCAAACGTCGTCGACAAAGCCAGAAGTTATAATGATAAAGTGACTGTAGACAATGACAATCACAATGTGTGACGACAACGATTTACAGCAGTGACAAGGACACAGGGGAAGTCTACACTACAACGACGGTGCATCGGGTTGCAACCAACAATGTCGTGGACGATGGTGCAGGACGTACCCATCCCGTGAGACTCCATCCTCGACGCCGTGTTGACCGTGTCCCCGAACAGACAGTACCGCGGCATCTTCAGTCCGACCACCCCGGCAACGCACGGACCTGTAACGACGGAGAACACGTCACTGCAGGAACTCACTTCTCCGGTGTTCTACACGCGGCGTGATACTTCGGATACGTTATTATTGGAGCCAGTACTACTTTCGTGAAATGGTGTAGCTTCTCATTAGTTATTGACAATGATGGTTATGCAATTTTTGTTTAACATCTTAACGATCCCAATTAATATCATAAACTGCACATATCCTGCTTTTACCGCGGTAGCGATGGTGGTTTATGCCATTTTTAACACATGCACGTTTTTCTATACTCGTCCAACCAAAACTGTTGAACTGAAGCGAAACACCCTTTGTCTTGGCTGTCATTTCGATATTGTTTTTGACTCACTAACAACTATGTTACAATTCTGACATTGAAATGTTATCCGACTCCGCCGACGGACCATCTAAACGGCGGAACACGAGGACACAATACGATGGCTGCATGGAATAACAACAGCTTAATAGCACAATGAGTTATGGCCAGTAGTATCCAGCCACTGACCGCTGTGAAGTCCGATCCTCAGTTGCAGCTTGTAGTCGGGCAGTTCCGGCACCTCGAACGAGTCGATGGACAAAAGCAGCTTCAACGACATCCGGGCTATCTCACGCGCATGCGTGTTTCCGTTTCGAATCGGAAGTCCTGACACCACCATGTAGGCGTCGCCGATTGTTTCCACCTGGAGAACGACACGTACCAACGCTCAACATTGTTGACATGAAATAATTGAGTAAACCCCGAGCGTAGTAGAATTCTTCGGGATTGCGCAGTATGTCCGTTATGACCGGGTTATCGCAATAGACAGGTAGTGGACAAGGTATACCAGTCATACTGTATTATCTACCTTACATTAAATATAGGGTCTACAGTCATTGTGTGTGTGTGTGTGTGTGTGTGTGTGTGTGTGTGTGTGTGTGCGTGCGTGCGTGCGTGCGTGCGTGCGTGCGTGCGTGCGTGTGCATGCGTGTGCATGCGTGTGCATGCGTGCGTGCGTGTGGTATTCTATTATAACACTATCTTAATTGTTCTGTCTTCATGACATGTAGATTTGTGAGTATGCATGTACGCCTTTCTCTGCGTGATTGTGTCAATCTGGCAGAAGGCACAACACACTGATGTCACAACGACAACATGTCGTCACCTTGTAGACGTCGAAACCTTCAATGACGCCGTCGAATGCGGTGTAGAGGTTGTTGAGGAGGTCGACGACTCCCATCGGGTTGAGACGAGCCGAGAGCGGCGTGAAGCCAACGATGTCGCTGAAGTAGATGGTCACGTTGTCGTACACTTCCGGTGCGACGGACTGTCCGTTCTTCAGTTGCTCGACGATCGACCTGCGATCGGTGATTAGGTGGACATTGTCGACCAATGAATGTTGTGAAAGAGCGAGGGAAAATGCAGATGTTGTCAGAGTAGAAAATTAATAGAATAGTTTGTCGGTCTGTTGGTACCACGCGCTAGTAGTGTAACATGACGGATACAAATTACACACTACCGTGCTGATTGGAGGACCACGTACGAACGCCTGCGGCATATGGTGCGTGGAAGTATCATGTTTGTGACGTTGCTCGTTTTATACCAGTTTGTCATTGAAATAGCTAGCCTGTTTCGTAAAAAGAATAATTAGGATGTTCTTTAAAGTGCTCACACGGTGCACAAACCTACTGGCCACGATCAACACAAAGCCGCTGTTCTGAGTGTGTCCTCGGTACAAACGACTAGCAGAAATTGTTACGATTTCCTAGTTTACATTTATATAAAAACAAACTGGTTACATATTTCTGATATAGTGACAGTTTATTTGCTCCTAAATATATTGCTTTAGTTCACTAGCATTTTCCTTTAATATGCTTGCTCGTTCGCACGCACGCACGCACGCACGCACGCACGCACGCACGCACGCGCACACACCACACACACACACACACACAACACACACACACACACACAACACACACACACACACACACACACACACACACACACACACACACACAACACACACACACACACACACACACACACGCACACACACACACACACAGACACACACACACACACACACACACACACACACACACACACACACACACACACACACACACACACACAACACACACACACACACACACACACACACACACACACACACACACACACACACACACCACACACACACACACACACACACACACACACACACACACACACACACACACACACACACACACACACACACCACACACACACACACGCACAGACCCGTGTTGTGAATGTAAATGTTAAAATCAAAACACTAGTCCATTATTTAGACCGTTTAACTGAGCACAGTTCCTACAAGACAGGTGTGGCGGGAGGGTGTAGGTTCACCTGGGCAGGATCTGGTAGAGCAGAACGTCCGTCTTCTTCTGCTCAATAACAAGCAGCTGCGTCCTCTCAGCAACCACGTTCTCCAAGTTCGTCGCATACGCCTCCATCCGGGTCACTAGTTTCTCCATGATCGTCGTCTCCTTGCCTCTGAACAGACACGCTAAGTAAAGGTTAAATGTGTCACTCAGCGCGTACGTAGGACTGTTCAAAGCGCTTTACAGTTTATTCCCTGACAGACCCTTGTACTCAAACACCCTATCTACAGTTGTACTTCAATGTAGAAAGTACTCAGCCGCGCTGTATTTAATGCGCGAAGATAATTTATACAGCCAGACACTTATTCATGTTGTTGAGTGGACTAAAACATGTTCTGAATTCCAGCAAGAAATCCGAAATTTCAGGGTTGAAATCGAATGCTTTAAGCACTAATGCTAATGGGCTTTACACACAAGAAGACATATACTAACACAAAGAAACACACTGACAGTGGGTATACTGTTCCTATGTTCCCGGAATAATGTCATCGTGCGCAAATGATTAAGTAAATTGTATACTGTTGCGATATAAAGAAATCGGTATATCAGACGTGCAACCTATCCGATAAGCCAATTGGTATCTTCTCCATTTTCCGTCTTGTTGTTCTTCTCCCCCTTTCGACGTATCTCTTTGCACTGACTCAATGTCTTCGTTTCGTCTTCCGTCATATATTTGTACACTTACGTGTTCCAAGCTCTCTTGTTACATCTGGTTAAACGTTGCCCAATCGATTCACTGAAGCTTCCCGGTACTGCATATTCGACGCCAGTGAATAACCATGATCTCACCTGTGCATCTTGCGATACATTCGTCGGACGGTGGCGAAGTCTGGGCGTTGGAGCTCGTCTTCTGTCCAACACATCTCCAACATCTCCCGCAGCGGCTGTGTGCACGCGTCCTTCGGCAGCTCCGGTCTGAATGGCGGAGTCCTTCCAGCGCTAACTTCTTTGATGATGTCTGAAACCAACGGGGGAAGGCGAACATTAAACGACATCGCTGGTATCGTTTCAAATTGTCCCAGTTCCAGATTATGGAGTTCTTTAGTCACGTAAGTTATATTAATTACCGAATTGTGTGGTCGACAGGAGAGAGAACTGATACAATAAATTTGGTATATCCATTGATATATTTTACACCACAACAACACCGCCAGCTCGTGCCGTTTAATTACAGTTGCTAAGCAACGCCTTACAGCGCTTGGTATGTTTACGTCAAATATTGTTTATTTATATATGGTTACATGAGTTCGCAAAAGGTGAAAAAATGGATAATGAATAATCACCACAACAAGTATCCGCGGTGAATAGAAATCGATACAGCGGCGCCGTCTGTCATGTGGAAGACATATCAACCACATTGCAATTTACACGAACCGGGTATCATGACGTCTGTTGGTATGGCTCAAATTCGTAGGTGACACAGTATGTATTAGGCAGATGGGCGATACGAACCAACCTAAACACTGCATATATCCTACGGACGAATCAGGCCAATCTTTACCGTCGATCTCCATAGTGACGAGCTCAATCTCGTACGGCTCGCCCCAGACAATCAGCTCTTGCAGGACGATGCTGAAGCTGTAGACATCGCCTGCTTGAGTTCCGCCTCTCGGTCCTTTCGGTTCTCGCAACAGTTCGGGGGCTCGCCACAAGAGTTCTGTGAACACAAATAACCAACTGATTGGTAGTGTATTATGATGTATTATAACGGTGTCGCCTGGCGCAATGGTTGGTTAGTTATCCGCCACGAGGATTGTGGTTGAAACCCTGCATCAGTTTCGAGCCTTGGGCAATATCGTTCATTCTGCAGTGCTGCAATTTAATCTGCTGTATGGGTATGTATACTTGGCGTTAGACAGGTATGATAATTTGTAAACGGAATTCAACGAGTTGTCGTGGTTCAGTATTGACAGCGTGGCTGGATGTTTCTCATAAAAGTAATTATAATAATAATAATAATAATATGGTGTTCCGTTGCGTAGATTTACCAAGGAATAAAAATTGGTTTGAACAGTACCATGCACGCACGCACGCACGCACACGCACGCACGCACGCACGCACGCACGCACGCACGCACGCACGCACGCACGCGCGCACGCGCACGCGCACGCACGCACACACACACACACGCACACACACACACACACAATATTACCAGGCTTCGCAAATAATGACCAGAATTTGTTGACGACATAGTCCGTAACAAGTTCATAAACGGAACAGAAACAGTCTCGATGACGTCATCGCTATTTGTGTGCCCAATCTACCCAACAACCAGTTGAAGAAACGTCGCCGAGGTGAGTGGGTGAGTTGTATGTACTGCACACTTCAGATTCTGCGTAGTAACCGATTATTCACAAATAACCTATTGTCAGTTGAACGGGTTTGATCTAAAGTCGGTTTGGATGGCTCTAATTTATTTTATGTAACCGCAGTTCTGAGGACAGTAAACCATTTTCGCTATTCGTGGCATCTGTGGCCGGGTTTTAATAAATTACACATCCCCGTCCCGACATAATTTTTGTGTTTGAGTGTACTGTAACGAACTCGGTATCTCTAGCTGTCGAACATTTTTATTTGACAAAGTATATGACTAATGTAAATGATTGGCTGATTAACGACGCGAAATGTAGTCATTCGTTGTACCGTTTCACAAAAAGCTACAAATTAGGTGCTATGTTATTCTGTCGCACGTTTTGTATAAATTATCCATTAAAAATGTAATCGATGATCAAACAAACGACATCAGCGACGTCGGTGATATGCAATATTCTACAGAATTAGTGAAAATTCCCGAAATGCACCGCGTCTACAGTGGTGTATGATCAGGCAGAATTGGACTTCAAAGAAAAGCCGTTACGCAGAGCTCTGTACTTGCAATACGTCTGAGTTGTTGCGAAAGACCCCACATGCTGCTTGTGACGGCATACCCAAAATATACTACAGGCTAATGATTGGTGCATTTGCTTTTTACCATTGAAGTCTAATTACAGATTTCGTCACGTGGTGGCAATGGCAACGTAGATCGACATCCCCGACTGTGGGTACAACGTTATTACACAACCATAGTCGCTCGATTATTATAAATCAATGTGTATGTGTATGTATAAAACAATAAAAAATAATTTGTTTCGAAAGTAACGCAATCACTAGGACATCGTAAATAACAAATGTTATTCCCTGGCCGCCATGTTCTTTACAACACCGCCTAGATGATCCTGAAAATATCTAGCAATATTGCATCTACAGAGCCCGAAGAAAATTCGTTCACATAACTGTATACCAATCACTGTTTGAGGCCAATTACACATTTTAACAACACAAAACACACGACTCTTAATTAATATAATTACTACAACAACAACACCATTGACATATTGTTGTAGCTCATTTGAATTGAGGAATTGGCGGAGAAACAGAAGAGAAGAGAAGAGAAGAGAAGAGAAGAGAAGAGAAGAGAAGAGAAGAGAAGAGAAGAGAAGAGAAGAGACGAGACGAGACGAGACGAGACGAGACGAGACGAGACGAGACGAGACGAGACGAGACGAGACGAGACGAGACGAGACGAGACGAGAAGAGAAGACGACGGATACTTTTGTTCGACGTGGTTGTTTCTACGTTGTTCTCGTCCAAAGGTTTGTAGAAGGTCGGCAAGCCGAAGTCAGTGATCCTCACGGTGAAACGGCCGTCTACGACACAATTGGAGGAACACAGGTTGCCGTGGACCTTGATGTCTGAGTCGTGGATGTAGCCCATTCCCTGGGACGTGCAGAAGAGAAAGGTGATAATCACTGACTATACATTGCACTGGGAAATGCAAACGGGTAAACGGTCATCATGAGTATTAGTTTTAGGAATAAAACATACCAGTAGTATATTATGTAGCAATACGTAGTGATACACATACAAATACAATCACGAACATCATGCAGTTATAATGATAGTAAAAATAAAGTAGTTTACAACAATATGTTCGTAAGGAACAAACTACTTTGACAAGTCGGTCAATGATCGATGTTTCTGTTGCTGGTTTAGGAAATAGATGGAAGATAGAACTACTTATTTCAAGGCACGTTGGTTCTTATATTTGGCATTATGTACGTCCTTCCAACGATGAAAAGTTCGCAGACGTTGCTTACGGGGCTTTGTGAAATTAAAGATATTCCAATAAACTAAAAATCGACGAGGGGTCCATCTGGAATATGTTTTGGGAAAATGTGAGTTTAACCCTCCACAGTGGGCACAAAACGTATTATACAATATCAGTTGTGCCTGTAAACGTTTCTGATCCAATTTGTTTTGATACAATACACCGGTTGCAACTTACTGACGAGTGATATGTTCTAACCATTCTGCCACTAGGAAGAATTAGGACCCTGTCTTTGTATATCACCGGCAATTGTTTGAGCTACTCCGTCACTTGAATTACAGATTCATGGCAATGTGCTACCCGCAATTTATATCCTTTCCATTTTTTGGAATGAGGGGTGGGTGGGTGGCATCGACCCTTATACAATTTATTTGGCTTACGTGAATGTTTTTATTTAGAAAAACCTTAAGAAGTGGTTGGGGTCAGATAAGACAATGACACGGTTGACTGGCGGCCTATGGGGATCGTGGCTAGGGTACTAGAGAGAAACGAAACGTGCAGTTGCCTCAGGCCGGGTGGAATGGCCTTCACGGGGTTGTATATTGAGGTCAACAAGAGATGATGAACAAGGAGGTTTCGTTACACAGAGAACAGTTACCTTGATCAAGTCGCCTATCAGCGACACCTTAAACATGTCGTCCAGATTAACAGCGTCGTTGTTGATTAAGTCCTGAAACATCATTTGTGATTACATCATTTACATTCTTATGCCCAAAAAGGAAGAATGGCGGGGTAGCCCATACATTGCGTCACGCTTATAATTAACGCACGCGTTTGCTCATGTATCATTTGGCTGTCCATATCGGAGGACAACAATCACTGATGTGTCAGTTAATAAGAAGTGGGTGTCTGTTAGTGGCTCGGACGGATGAAAAAGTGCTCCAATTATCCACTACGTACAGGTTTCGAAGCTAATGAAGACTTTCTCTGCATGTAAAAGTATGTGTTACAAGTTAAAAAGAAATACATACGTAGTATGTCTTCTAAAAGAAACAAGCAACAAAATGTGAATGATACCATCATTTAAAAACCGCAATAGGTGTGGGATTAGGGATATGTAGTCCAATTTCTTTCAATATGAATAGGGACGTATGCAAATAATAACAAGAACAAGAACAAGATGTTTATTTTTGACCCTAAAATAAGTACATGAATTCAATAATCATAAGGTGAAACATAAACAAAACGTCATACATCAGTAATTTAAAACAGTGAAATGGGGGTCAGTGACTCCTGTTAAGACTGAAAAGTCGCTATCACAGGAGCCACTAGTAGTGATTATTTTAGTTAACCTCTCAATATAGTAATTTGTACTTAAGTAAGTAACAATAAAAAATACATATAACAATTCATTGCATCTACCACATATGTGCATATTAAAATTCTAATGACTTTGTGTATTAAACTGACATATGTAACAATCAGATATTGTACATACGTTTTGATATTTTTGTAAAAGATACATTTTTAAGTAATATGCAAACCCACGTAAACTGTGAGTAACAATTTATTTTCCAAAACTAATTCTGGACTATCATTTATATTATGAGGCAAATTGTATTTAACGCACTTTTTGGCAAATTCATATCTTGTCATAGATGTGTGTATATTTGTAGCTTTGCGGGTATCATGACTGTGTATATTATAATTGGGAATAATATTCCAATTTAATAAGTAAACTGGCACATTATCATGCCTATATTTATAGAAAAATTTAAGTTCTTGCAGTTTTAATTGATCATCTATTTTCAATATATGAAGTTTTTAAAAAGTGGTTCAGTATGTGAATTGTACCTGTTTAATGTTATTATTCGAACTGCCTTTTTTGAATTCTCAATATTCGACTACCTTTATATCCCTAGCGGCAGTAAATGCTTTAGTTTGTTTAAAACGCCTGTAGTTTTGGAACATTTATTTTCGATTTTATTTACGTGTTTTTCCATGTAAGATTGGCGTCCAGAGTTAATCCTAGAAAATTAAATTCATCCACAAATACTATTACATATTTTCTTTGCGGACCGACGCTACGAGACCATGCACGACCAAACAACGCCCATATGCAGAAATGGCGAACGAAAGCCGAGTTAGCGGACTTACCTGCAGACTTCCTTTGGGACAGTACTCGTGCAGTAGAAAGGTCGGTTTAGGGTCCATGACAGCTCCAATGAACAGGACTATGTTGTCGTGGTGCAACTTCCTTCTCTGCCCAGTAACGAGACGTTCATAGTTCAACGAATATCGGTGTCAGAAAATATGCTAACGTCATTTCACACATTAAAATCTCTAAAATATTTTTATTGAAATGCTGACATATTGTTGATTTAATCTGTCGCGCCAATATACTCGGAAAATTAGAGTTCAAGGGCAAACAGTTCGAAGGCGTTTGAGGATAAACAACTTGTCGGCTGGAGTAAACATACGGATCTATTTTGCCGGCGATACTAACCGTTTGTACTTCGATAAGAAGCGAGCGGTTGATGGCGATGTTATTATTCGGGATGTCTCGGAGTACCACCGTTGATCCCTGTAAAACAGTCACCAGATCCTGCTAAATAAATGTGTACTTGTATCGACAAAGCTAGAGCTCTGCCTAAGCAGTGCGACATGCAGTCAATGGGATTTTTTAAAGCGTGTTTAAATGTGTTTTTCCACAGTCGACCACAAGATGGACATAACTGGCTTCAGTAACGACAGGTGAGTAGAGTGAGACGAGGAACGAACCAGCTGATTGGAGGGAAGGGTATGGTGTGTGTACTTGCGTGCGTGCGTGCGTGCGTGCGTGCGTGTGTGCGTGAGTGCATAGGCATGGAGGACTTACATGGTAGGTGGCAACATTGCTGAAGATCTGCTGGCCGCATTCTTGGTCGGCGGAGAACAGCGACGAGCGCACAATGCTGCTCACCTGGCGACGACAAATACACCTGTCACCGTATCCAACTGGCACGTCTATCCTCTATCGCTCTCGTTCTCTCACTCGCTCTCTTCTCTCTCTCCCCCCGTCTCTCTCCGTTTAACTTTTAACCACCCCCCTTCTCACTCGCTCACTCGCCCACTCGCCCACTCGCCCACTCGCCCACGCGCTCACCCGCTCACCCACCCACCCACCCACAAACTCATTCACTCTCTCACTCACTCACTCACCCACCCACTCACTCACTCACTCACTCACTCTCCAAGGAAGAACTTACATTGCTGTGTTGCCGACTCAGTCTGTCCCTGTTTCCGGGTAAGTCTTGCAACTCCTCAATCTTCACGATCCACGACATATCACGAAGCTGGTTTTCCAGGTTATATCTCCTAGTCATGTGTAATATTCGTATTATACATGGTTTAGATTTTAAGCTTAACAATAGCAAATACAGTAATAACATATTTAATTTAATAAATACATTTTACAGTATGTGTTATTAATTATTATTACTCATTACAATTAATTATACGCCACCCACAATATAAAATGCAAATAGCCAGTGGATCATAATATTCTATTCGAATGATATGTATAATTTAATTCATTAAATCAAATATTAATCAATGGAATGTGCGCGCTCAAAGAATACATAAATGTGTGTCTGGTGCGCGCGCGCGCTCACAAACACGCACACGCACGCACGCACGCACGCACACACGCACACACGCACACACGCACACACGCACACACGCACACACGCACACGCGCACACGCGCATACGCGCGCACACGCGCAAACGCACACACGCGCACACGCACACACACAGACACACACACACACACACACACGGACACGGACACGAACACGAACACCACACACAGAGCGGTGAAAGACCTGACTCGACCTGTAGCCGAAGAAGGCGACAACGCCGCCAATGAAGAGGATGAAGACAATAACAACCGCCATGCTGGTGACAGGGATAATCAGGCGAGTATCTACAAACAAGTAAGATCTCTCAACACTGCGTTATACTGTATTGAAATATTCGAAGTCTATCAGGTATCTAGTTCACGCGATATAATACCTCACCAGCTAGGATATGGCTCTACATCTTTTTCAGATATTGATGTTACTCTGCGTTTAGTCGTCATCTGAACAGCTTTGTTCCTTGACTTCGATAACTCCTTAGCCCATCCATTTTCATCTGACCACTTTGACAATGCAAAATGATCACCAGATTGCATACCTGCTGAGTTCGAAATTCAGACAATTGTTGGTGTTATATAGTTTTCCATGGAGCGCTGG
>JAODUO010000540.1:137500-145000 GCA_025642075.2 Ridgeia piscesae
GACGCATGAGGCACTGGCAGTAGGCGAGGCGGGTGAGCAGCGGGTACTTCGCCTTGTAGCGGAACCGGCCACTGTCGCCGAAGCCTGCCACAACGGATAGGGTGGGATGCAGTGGGTTGGCGAAGGGGCGTGGCGGAGGGGAAAGTGTGCGGTGGGGGTTGCGGGTGTGCGTGTGCGTGTGCGTGTGCGTGTGCGTGTGCGTGTGCGTGTGCGTGTGCGTGTGCGTGTGCGTGTGCGTGTGCGTGTGCGTGTGCGTGTGCGTGTGCGTGTGCGTGTGCGTGTGCGTGTGCGTGTGCGTGTGCGTGTGCGTGTGCGTGTGCGTGTGCGTGTGCGTGCGCGTGCGTGCGTTCGTGCGTGTGTGTGCGCGTGCGTGTCGCGCGCGCGCGCGCGTGTGTGTAAATGTATACACATTGGCATATGGGTGCGTGCGTTTATTCGTTTGTGTTTGTTTGTGTGTTTTGTATATGTATGTCTATTTGTGTTTCCGAGTTGTTATGTGTATGTGTATATCCATACACATACACATACACATACACATACACATACACATACACATACACATACACATACACATACACATACACATAACACATACACATACACATACACATACACATACACATACACATACACATACACATACACATACACATACACATACACATACACATACACACACACACACACACACAAACACACAAAACAAAACACATACAAAACAAAACACACAAAACACACACACACACACACACACACACAAAACACATCACACACACACACACACATACACATACACATACACATACACATACACATACACATACACATACACATACACATACACATACACATACACATACACATACACATACACATACACATACACATAACTCAAAACACAAATAGAATATAGGAGTATATATATATATATATATATATATATATATATATATATATATATATATATATATATATATTATATATATATAATATATATATATATATATATATATATATATATATATATACATATATATGTATATATACACACACCTACTCCCCACACAATACTCTCACACTCAGACCGTTAATTAATCCAAACTGGTGAGCACAGTTTCAACATTAGCAATGTTTTCCTATAGTCGACACCGCTCCCTACCTGTGATGATGGGCACCCGCCAGTAGCTGGCGAGTCTGGCGGTCGGGTCGAGGGAGTAGGTGCAGCCGGGGCCGACGAAGGCCACCACCCGGTGATTGTAGTAGAGATCGGCCGCCACACCTACGAGGGGAAAGAGACGACGCGTGTATTGTCATCCGTGCCGCAGACGGCCACTGTTCTCTCTAAAAGCAACTGAAGACACGTCCTTTTAAACGTGCTTTTTCACTATGAACGAACATGGATAAAATCTGAATTTCTTAGTATCTACTATTTATCAATTATTTTATTATTATTTATTTATTATGTATCACTATTATTTATTTCATTAGATTACTGAATATTCCTCAGTAATTTGTTATATCAATATTTTTATTATGCATATCGAGGCATGTTTCTGTACCTGTTAAGACTTTCGTCGAACGTAACACGTTGACTTTATCATCGTACACGATGATGTCATTCGTCATTAGTACTGATGAATTCAACAATTCAGCTTTGCTATCCTTTGTGTTTCTCAAAGCCGTTACCAGAGACACGACTGTTGAGCCAACGGTCGTGTGTGTGGCGGCGTGTTATGGCGGTTCTGTCCTTTGTGTCTTTCTTGTAATCATGTGTTCGATGTAGACCCAATGGCATTTTGTGGTCATTGACTGCGGCGAGTCGTCTCCTTTTGTAAATAGAAACACTTGCCTTTGCAGGACACAACGCAAATTGGACAAATGAATTGCAGTTGTCTCAAGTAATGCGCTTTTGCCACGCGAACTAACACGTAATATGTGTACGTTTATAAAAGATCGGGCGGCACCACTGCGCACATTTTGTGATTGCTGCCATCGTCTTACCTGTTTGAACACGCATATACAAACAAGCACACGCGCGCACATACAACCACGCACACACACGCACGCACACACTCACATACACACATATACGCACACGTTCGATGTTGTTTAAAACAACACGTATTGTCCTGCCGCGCGACCCATCGCCCATCAATGACAACGTGGAGTGGCGTAATTGTAGCGACAAATTGTCTAGAGGGGACACTCGCTGACCGCAGGAAGCTGTGTCCTCGCCGGCTTCCGACATGTGATCAGCACTTTCCTTTCACTCGGGCGATTTACCGACGTCTCTTAGTGATACTAAGAGTTACTTGACGTGACGTTAGTTCAATCAGTTGTGTAATTATACAGGAGCCTACCTATGTATAGAGTTTCGCGCAGTTGGTACCGCGTGGCTGACTCCTCCCTCCTGAAGTCAATTTAGTATTTCAGCTATATTATGCATAAAAGACATTCTTGTAGGGACCTGATACGACATTAACAATAGCATTTTGTGTATCTATATAAACCCACGTGTACTGACATTTTACAATTTTCAAACCAAATTTGAAACGATCAAAATTGAACAACTTATTTTGTATTCTTATACTCTGTCTTATTGCTTCTCTTTCCTGTTCATTCTATGTACGTTTTATATATATATATATATATATATATATATATATATATATATATATATATATATATATATATATATATATACCTATTTTGTTTAGTATATTAATGTTTGCCTATTTTAAGATCGATCGGTTTACGAATTTCGGTGCATACTATTTTCTTCAGATGTCGCAATTTAGGAGTCAAAATGTTGTTCACCGGTCAAAACTAAGCAAAAGACAAACGCAATTATGTTGATGTGGTTAAATGCCGTTAAGAAACAGCTAGACAATTATTTGTTTATTTGTTTATTTGTTTAAATTTATGAAAAAACACAGCGGCATGTCACTGTTTTATTTTATAGTTTAACCAAGCTCCATCCACTTAACTTTTCAAACAATACGAACTAAAGTATAGTGAATATGCGCACACTGTCTTCATTTGGCCTACCTTAAATGACTTTCTAAGGAATCGCTAAATAATTAGTTAATGTGTATGCACATCACCAGCCTATAAGGCTCGTTTGTGTTAATTAGATTGAACAAGACTGAACATAATTTAACAGTATAATAATGAAAATACTGAACTTTGTTACATAAGAGCGGCCAACACTAAACAATGTTGAATAAGACTGAACAAGACTCAATACTATTGAAAACGACTGTACAAATCTGGACAATATACAATCACTAGATTGAGCAACATTTAACAACACCGAGCAAAAATCAAAATTTTATAATATGCCAAAAATTACAAAATGCTACCACCCAAAATTGACTGAACAAGGGACATTGATTGATGTTGACTTACCGGGCGCCTCGGCCCCGTCACATGCAGGGCCATACCAGCGCATCACCGTGACGAGCCGATAGGAGCTGTTGAGGATGTCTCTGTTGACCCTGTCCACGGCCATGTCCACGGCGGCAGCCACGCGGTGGTAGCCGTAGACTAGGTTGCGGTCACTGATGAGAACCACGCCGATCTTGATCTCCGTCAACGTGGATGCGCACCAGACCAACAAACTCATGCACGCGACGGACAGCGCATGTCGGCGCGGCGACATCACGAAGACGTCTGGTCAAACACCGTTCTGTGAAGCATCTCTGAAGTGAACAGTTGGCATTGGAGTGGTGACAGCAGCACGTATGTGTTTATCTGGGTCAGTCTGAAAACAGAGACACGCTATGTGCGTTCTACGACGTCTCTCGTTCGAAGAGCCCTTGAAGATGGATCGTCAGTTGTTCTGGTAATTCGCGTCGTGCTTAAAAATGGTGTTTTATAGACGTTCATAAAACGTAGACGTTCATAAAACGCAATCTCCTTTGCGCGCTACGCTATATCTCTACAGATAAACACGGCAATATTTCACCGCAACGGTCGGCAGTCAGCACGAACCTTGGGATGTCAACAGCAATTTGAAGGCGCGTCAGCAACATCTGTTCGTCGAATGATAATCTCTCCTGACACGACCGACCAAATGGCCCGTCTTCCCAGAGAATTCGTCTATATGAACGCAGTTGTGCGACTAACTAATTGACCTGTCGGTGCTTACGATACGGAATCAGGTAAATTATTGTTAATGATGGCGCGGGCGTCACAGAAGGTAACATAAGCATTTGCTAAACAAAGCTGATTTGGACGCTGCCGTCGGGAACTGTTACAAAATACATAATTATCGTGCAACGATGATAATGAGGGAAGATATTTACAACAATACGCTTCCCATTTATAGGATAACACGTCGGGTTTGCAGTATGTTTATGAGTGTTTGTGTTTTTCTTTTGGATGTATGTATGTATGTATGTATGGATGGATGGATGTGTGTGTGTGTGTGTGTGTGTGTGTGTGTGTGTGTGTGTGTGTGTGTGTGTGTGTGTGTGTGTGTGTGTGTGTGTGTGTGTGTGTGTGTGTGTGTGTGTGTGTGTGTGTGTGTGTGTGTGTGTGTGTGTGTGTGTGTGTGTGTGTGTGTGTGTGTGTGTGTGTGTGTGTGTGTGTGTGTGTGTGTGTGTGTGTGTGTGTGTGTGAATATAAGTGTGTGTGTGTATTTGTTTGTGAGCGAAGGTGTGTGCGTTTGTCTTTGTGGCTCCGTGTATGTGAGTGTTTTGTATTATTAACTTAGTTAAACCAAGAGCTCTCCAAGAGCCTGCGGCAGCATAGGAAGATATCTAAGTTTACAATAAACAATACACACAATGTCAGGGGATCCTCATTGACGTAATAATGGCAGCAATTACTGTAATGATGAAGAAAGTCTAACGGAACGTAGTATTGATTTATTACATTGTGACAATGCTAGTGCAATAACAATATCACGATTGCCCTTTGACAGCAAATTGCCAAGTGGAAAATGAGTAACTTGTTTAAAGAGCCGGTCTTTCCATTTCTGCTCACGTCTCCCTTCGTTAGGTATTTAAACACATTTAAGAAAATACACCATGCAAAGCACAATATACCGCAAGTCAAACCAGAGCAGGCAGAGTTGCTAGAAACACGTACAGGATAGCGTAATGGAATAGATTCCTCTAAGTCTTTCGACTCCGTTGAACGCTACAAGACAGAGAGCACACCGTAGCAGCCTAACAGCGATCTTCCACCGTTATGCCACACCCGCTAATGAGGTTCAGTTTCGTTTAACTTGAGGTGTAGGATAGTTATGTTTTATGAATAAATTAATCGATGTCGTCACCCACATGAAGTCGTGATACTAATGAAACTCACATAAAAGTAAATAAATTAAATACTATAGTTTAAGCCAAGTAGTCCAGAGAACGTGTCACCGGTTTCATTCATGTCATCTTTCAGCACTGGTATGTCAGTGCCAAGCTGTCTATGACGTCAGACTTTGCCTGTTGAGTCTTGAAAGTTGGAATAGAAAATCACTACATTAATTATTACTTTGCATCCTGCCATATTTATTTTGTATGCACGTTTGATTATTTTATATAGTCAACAAACTGTTCAGTATCAGCCGTGTCCTTTCTATGTCATGATAAATATTATGTCGTATCTACATGCTTTATTTTATTAGATGTATTTGTTGGGTTGTTCACGAATGCTGTATCACTGTTTTTTCGGCCCATTTTATGAAAAAGATTGTTTACAAACGTATGTGTTTTTTATTATCATGATTACTTTATTTGCCAAGGCAAAACGTGTGAAGTCAAAGCAACCTTCTGGTCAAGCATTTTTGAAACCGTTTTTTTTGTTGCAGTGAATATTTTTGTATGTAGCACTAATTATCTAGTCACTGGAATTATACTATTGCTAATTCAACACAAATAAATGAAGGTTTTGATTTCATTGCTCTTCTTCGGAGCAACCTTTCCGTGTCTCCATCTACACGTACCATCTTCATTTCTGTGAAGACACGTATTCCAAGTACAATTCCATATAGCTATATCTCACCGTGCTGCTTCCAGTCAACCACAGTGGAACCTCAACAAGGACGTCATAATTGAGATGTAATTGTGTGTAGAACAGCACATTACTTATCGGCTAAATGCACACTGCATGGCATGCATTGCCTTTGATACGTTAATCAACATACACCATTCAAGTGTATTTGACTCGGAATACTAGAGCGCCTGGACAACCTACGACAAATAGTTACAATAATTATTTAAATTGGCTAATACCAAATTACACAAACGGGAGAATATTTTTATTGTCCGTAGGATAAGGGAGTTGTACGAAAAAGTTAACGTTTCGTTCTTCTTGTCCTATTGTATGTATGTATGTATGTATATATTATATATATATATATATATATATATATATATATATATATATATATAATATATATATATATATATTATATATATATGTATATATAATATATATATACATTATATATGTATATATATATATATATATATATATATATATATACATACATACATACATACATGCATGCATGCATACATACACACAAGCATATATATATATATATATATATATATATATATATTGTAAATGTAGGTAATATATGAAGTAATTTAATACAATGTAACACTTATGACGACGTACGTATTCTGTAATTTTATTTTATTGTAAAACAAAGTCAATACAAACGACTATCCAGATGGTTGTGAAACCACAGCGGACGTTAAGCATGTGCTATTAAGCAACTTGAACAGGCGTACATGTAAGTCTTCTATTGTGACTGTCTGATGCAGACACCTGGCTCTAGTACACTGACCATCCAGAGTACGACTACAAGCGCACTTGGTACACAATGTGCAATGACGCATAGGGAAAGTCATTTGCTGTGAAATATTGTAGCGTATCTGCAGCTGCTAAGCAGGTGATATTCAAAAGTTATCCCATTATTAATTTTGTTGTCTGGCATCGCAAACATTTCTTTTACATTCATTATCTAGCTGTTCACGTGTAGGTAGATTCACGACTGCCCAATAGCGGCCGGTGTGCACCGGTGTAGTACGTTTGTGGGTGGCGCCGTCTAGCGGACAACTCGTAATTAATGTACAGTGCTGCCGATAGCTCTAGAGGTCAAGAAGTATTATGTCGACGTTGTGGTTGACGCCGATTTGTTTGTAGCCGTTTTGGATTTGTCGACGTTTTGACCAGTAGCCAAGGCTCACATACAAGGGCGTTGCGAATAATTTGAACTAACTTTCGGGATGTGTTCAAATAGCATGGCTGTGTTCGTGCGAATAAAGAATTTGTGTAATTAGCAATTATACATGGTAATACAGGTGAAACAGTAGTACAAAAATAGACACACGTGATACATTGGTATAGATATATACATCACGCGGTGCCATTTCGACGTACGACCATCACCATGTCGCAGTCACATATTCGTTGACGTTACAAAAACAGCTTGATTGGAATAAGAATAAATTGTTCTTCGTGTGGTGACGCACACGTGTTGCGAATATA
>JAODUO010000540.1:150000-177500 GCA_025642075.2 Ridgeia piscesae
GGCATTGTACGAGACCGACACACAATGTAGTTCCGTGAGCAACACATGTAAGTGTTTCTGGATGTGCCAACAGCAGTGACATCATGCTGTGTTATGTGTTTAATCTACGTGTGCTGCGCAAGTCATAGCCATGTGTAATGAATACATGACAACCGAAAATATTAAGTGGAAACCAGATTTACCAATATTTTCTTAATTCAGAAAAAATGTTTATGAAATTGAAAAAGCTGCACCCGCTATACACCAATGGTAGGGATATTGTGAAGGACTTTCGTGGGAGAGTAAGCTTAACTATAGAGAATTGCAATGCAAAATGAAGCAATGTCGCCGGGACGAAGTCAAAGTGTCTGCGGATGATGCAGTTAGTGCAAGTCCTGATTCTTTATGACAGAGCAACGTTTAGCTATATCAATGCATTCATTCTATTACAAATGGCAATCTTGACTGATTCTGCCGACATATTCGCCGATAAATCTGGTGAATCGCTGTGATCTCGCAGTTGGTTCTAACACTCTTGTTGCGCCTAATTGTGACGTCAGCTGGGAATGTTTTCTGGGTCGAACCAATGACATCATACAAAACTTACGCGGACGTTTGACGTAAATTACGTAATTTCGAACAATGGAGGAAACCACGCGAAATACTGCAAATACGTAATACGTACATTCCCCGCTGACTTCGCCTCTGATTTACCGTTCTTTGGCGTAAATTGAACATTTTTCTACAATTTAACAATTTACCTACGTAATTTGCAAAACTAAAATCACTCGAATCACCTTTACATGTGCCATTTGGAATAGTAGAAAGGTAACAAAAAATTAAACGTGTCATGCGCAGATTAATAGTGCTTATGCTGTGCTGGAAATGACTGTACTATTAAATATGTTAAGTGATGATCTCTACCGTTCAGTTGTCGCTCATCAGAAACCATTTAGCCTCGTCTAAAACTCACTTTAAAACCTTCGTAAAATCTCCAATTGCACCCAGTGTCGGCTCGCAAAAACGTACATTCGTACACCCTTGAGGCACAACAAAAACAAACCCACCTTCAGGCTCACCAAATGCCTCACACTGCATCAAAGTATAGCACATTCCCTACATATTTGAGATCTCCATCCTCAACTAAACATTGGAAGAAGATCCTATGCCCCACCCACTGTTCCAGCACCTTTAATACATGCTCTAGGCCACCCCTTTGACCTACCACCTACCGCTGTGCACACCGATCCTCAGTTGTAGTTTGTAGTCTGGCAGACCGTAACCCTTGAACGACGCTAGCGACGACAGCAGCGTCAACGACATCCGGGCAATTTCCCGAGAGTGTGCCTTGCCATTTCTTATCGGTAGCCCGGATACAACCATGTAAGCGTCACCTATTGTCTCCACCTGCCATACAACGAAGTAGTGTCATTTTAGTTTTCTGATAGAGTATATGTTCATAGGTAAACAATATTAGTAGTTAGCCAAGGTATTAATATCAATGTTGTCAGACTTCCTGCCTTATTGGCAGCGAACTGGTTAAATTACCTTCGTGACCTTTGTCTAAGAGAAAATGTGTATGTTTTCTGAAATTTATTTTATCATGATTTCCTGATAAAATATGTAAGGTGATACTAATTACACGTGATAAAATAAACACGTTTGAAGCTCCGACTGTATTGTAGCCATAAGCAGTATTCCATTTTCCAAAAGATGGGTCAACACGCCATGTAGCTACGATGGTTAAGTTGGTAAAGAACTTTATTAAATGACGAGGTTTTGTTATAGTAGGGTAGGGTAGGGTAGGGTAGGGTAGGGTAGGGTAGGGTAGGGTAGGGTAGGGTAGGGTAGGGTAGGGTAGGGTAGGGTAGGTGGTAGGGTAGGGTAGGGTAGGGTAGGGTAGGGTAGGGTAGGGATAGGGTAGGGTAGGGTAGGGTAGGGTAGGGTAGGGTAGGTAGGTAGGGTAGGTAGGTAGGTAGGGTAGGGTAGGGTAGGGTAGGGTAGGTAGGGTAGGTAGGTAGGTAGGTAGGTAGGTAGGTGGTAGGGTAGGTAGGGTAGGGTAGGGTAGGGTAGGTAGGTAGGGTAGGGTAGGGTAGGGGTAGGGTAGTAGGTAGGGTAGGGTAGGGTAGGGTAGGGTAGGGTAGGGTAGGGTAGGGTAGGGTAGGGTAGGGTAGGGTAGGGTAGGGTAGGGTAGGGTAGGGTAGGGTAGGGTAGGGTAGGGTAGGGTAGGGTAGGGTAGGGTAGGGTAGGGTAGGGTAGGTAGGGTAGGGTAGGGTAAGTAGGTAGGGTAGGTATAGTAATATAGTATAGTATAGTATAGTATAGTGTAGTGTAGTGTAGTGTAGTGTAGTGTAGTGCAGTGCAGTGCAGTGCAGTACAGTACAGTACAGTACAGTACAGTACAGTACAGTACAGTACAGTACAGTACAGTATAGTATGTCCAGTTGATCTAACCATAAGAGGCAGCATTTTCCGAGGGTTGGTGCAGCTACAGAAACAGTCCTAGTGCCAAGGTTCGTGTTGACTATAGGAACAGAAAATAGGTCAGCATTAGAATATCGACACCTCCAGTTGGAAGATGGAAGGACAGTGTAAAGAAAGACGGGAACAAGGGGCGACGACTCGTACACTCCAGGCCGACCACGTGAGGGAACATGGCGACAGAAGAAGATCCAGGAAAGAAACACGACGAGTCTCACTTTATAAACGTCGTATCCTTCGATGATTCTGTCGAAGCAGGTGTAGAGGTCATTGAGCAGCCTGACGACACCCATGGGACTGAGCTGAGCCGACAGTCGCGTGAAGCCGACGATGTCGCTGAAGTAGATCGTCACGCTGTCATAGCTCTCTGGCGTCACCGCCTGGCCGTTCTTTAACTGCTCAACGATCGACCTGAATCAGAATTTACGTCATGAAGAATCTTTTATTTATTATCAGTTAATTTATTAATATTTTTAATTGAAATATATATGTATGATTGTTTTTATTATTGTTTATATATATATATATATATATATATATATATATATATATATATATATATATATATATATATATATATATATATAAACTGTGAGCGTACTGATTAACGTTTAGCAAGAGATCGCGCGGCATAAGAATTATTATTATTTCTTTCTTCAATGTGGCTTTTATAAAAAACTGCGTTCATAATATCATGTCGTTACTTTGCTAACAATTTCAGGGTGCCTGTTTATTTTATTCACACGAAAGATATATTTTGCGTAAAAAGAAACGTTATTAAAATGTACTTCTATAACATGTACGATTATCTTAACATGTTTTGGCAATTGGCTATGGTTTAAATGTACACTAGTTTTAGCATAGCTTTATAATGGTCCTGGTTGTACAGATGGCGCGCGTACGATGGAGAGCAGGGGATACAAGCGTGTATTTATATTGACGCTAAAACGCCAACAATTCCTTGTATGTTTTAATGCAACTTAGTAATAAACAGGCTGAATCTGAATTCAGTTTAAAATAACAATTTTCATAAGTATTTTAATGATACGCCCGTATAACAATATACAAATTGTGAACGTTGCCTCATCGACATTATGTATGCGTTTCTAACTAACTATGCATGCACACATCCCTACGTGTGTGCCACTTGCTCGCTATATCGTCAGTCAACTAACTAATCAGTTAAATGGCAATCTGGCCATCATTACTCTGATGAGAACAGATAACGCAGCTTAAGTAGGTCCGCCATTTGTAGAGGAGACAATCTGCCGAATAAGCCAACCTGAACAATTGTCGACCAGTGACTACTCTTAAGCAAATATCCGAAGTAGTTACAAACAAACCTACGCATAGGCCAAATCTGTTCGAGCTTGACTACACTGGCTTTAGGAGTGCCGCAGGGTTTATGTTCTGAGAGTATAATTTTAACCTGCATATTCGCAATATTGGTATAAAGCGTCATACATATTTCTATAAGTGTGCTGGTGACTTACAATTCTATTCAAATATTGGTATTGGTGCAGTTGCTATCTAATGATCTTCGTCTGGTGAAACAATGAACACTATATCTTAGGTCTTAGGTCTTAGGTGATTACCTCCAAACAGCCCAAACTTGGGCTAACAGTTTGGGCTAACGCAGGAGTTCTTCTTCTATAGAATTTGTGAGTCCACTACAGGTTAGACATTTACCCCCTGTGTGGGATCTTTTACTTCCCCTGGCATAGACACCAGACAGAAGGGGCCACCGGCTTTTAGTGTCTCTTCCGAAAGACACAGGCAAATGTGGGGTGAAGAAATTGCCTAAGTTTCGAAACGGCGGTAGGTGGGATTGAACCACCGTCCCCTCGATTTACAGTTCGGCGCTCTACCGCGCGACCACCGCTCCCCACATGATGACGAAACAACGAATGGTTGTGACCTTGTTGACGACAGCGCGTTTGACGCACGCACTACGCACACACGCACGCACACACGCACGCACGCACGCACGCACAGTTACCTAGGCAGAATCTGATAGAGCAAGACTTCCGATTTCTTCTGCTCCTGCACAAGCTGCTGCGTCCTATCAGCCACGAGGTTCTCCAGATTTGTAGCGTACACCTCCATCCGCTTCACGAGGTTGTCCAATATAGTTGTCTCCTTGCCTCTGTAACACACAACAACTGAAGTAGGCAAAGTTAGACAACCGCATACACGCATCTGTATCTAAGGTTCTACATCTACCTTCGCTCTTTTTGTAATAACTTATGTGTTGCTCTATTGTTTTGTGTTCAGGCGCGCCACATTTTATTGCAGATAACGGTGAATTGGCAGACAGTGGCGATATCTTGTATTTGAAATAAAACTCAACAAATATTAGAGGTCGTAATAAAGTAATAAAATAATTTCAGGTAGATCCTGAAATATTCAGAGTTCTTTTATATTTAATTCAGTTTATTTAAATTGAAAACATTAAAAGAAGAATCTTAAGTATTTGTTGCATCTTGGAGTTATTGCGGCAACAGGTGGAGGCAGACTGTTCCACAGGCGTGGCGTTGCGTTGCGTATACAAAGGTATTGGTACCTGTTCATCTTGCGGTAGAACCGTCGGATGGTGGGGAAGTCTGGCCTCGCGTGATTGTCTTCTCGCCAACACATCTCCATGAGTTCCTTCAGCGATTCTTCACAAACACCCTTCGGGATCTTCGGCCGGAATGGCGGGATCGTTGCCGCTCGGATCTCTGTGATGATGTCTGAAATGCGGGAGCATACTGACCACGTAGGCATCAAATAGATACAATAGTACCTTTTATTAATTTGCTTCAAGTAATCTCGTATGTTCAATAATGAATGGGAAGTCCATGTCCAATGACGCCACTGAGCATGGATGTTCCGCGGATATCGGCATTAAAGAAATGAATATTTTACACATGTCAAAAATAATATTTATACAATGTGAGGCGGATACTTAGTCCGTGAACGGTGCGTATTCCGCAAACGTGTCGTAGCCCGTGAACTCTCCGCACTCAGAGCGAGGCTCGATCCCTTTGTGCTGAGATTTTGAGTAAGCAAGTCGCAATATTTTGCAGCACAAAGGAAGATCGGATTTTCGACCCTTCCATCCTCCCCCATGGCTACCACCGATCCGCTCCTTTTTAGTACACATTCTTAATGTTTCGGTTGTGCAATGTACTGCGTCGGACTATTGTTTACGCTATGTAGAATAAATATCTTGCACTTCGCTTTGATTCATCGGCTTAGTCTACATCTACTCTGTATTAGGTACTAATGTGTTGGCTCCGGCCAACGCTACCTTTACATGTATTTCTTGTTCTTTACTTGCATAAATTGTCTGTTGGGTGGGGAAAACATTGTTTAACACCCCACCTTTGCTAATATTGTCATTTTCTAAATGTATCTATACTGTCTTGAGGAGTTTTGAGTACATTTATTAAATGACCTTTATCAACAACAATAACTCTTGTTTATTTATTGTAGCAAACAAGCTCAGGTCTCTGCCAGTATAAGCATCAGCATGGGTATAAATACATTTGTTTTATAACTATTATTACCATGACTACTATTATATTGCGCGAACCTTCGATGTCCATGAGGACCTGTGCCGAGTCGTAGGGTTCCCCGCGGATGACGACTTCCTGCAGGATGATACCGAAGCTGTAGACATCTCCTTCTGGTGTCCCGCATGAAGGCATCGGCTCTCGCAAGAACTCTGGCGCCCGCCACAGCAACTCTGGGGAAACAGCATCAGGCGACATATTACGCATCCATAGCATCCATAACAATTTACCAACGGTTTTTAAGATATGTGGCAGTCTCACCAGATTAAAAAAATCTACTGAAGACACATTTCTTCGTATAATTCGACAATTCGTATAATTCGACAAGAACATTAATTGTTTTACTAAATTATTTATTACAATTATCAATACCTATACACTTATTTATTAGTATAATTGTTACGTTATTATTATTGTTATTATTTAACATGTGCTAATTAGTATTTATTACTATTAACCATATGTATACATTACTTTATCAGTATTACTGTTATGTAATTATTTGCTTGATTGATTATTATGTATTTTATGACTAATAGGTAATTTATTTATTTATATTTAGAAATGCTTCGCTGTTTAGTACTGTTTTAATTTTAGTTATTTATATACCTATACATATACATTTGTATTATTTATTTAAACATAATTAGTATTCGTATTATTGTAATTTGTTTGTATTTTGAATAGTCTTATGTTGTGAAGTGCCAAGAACAATTGTGGATGTGGCGCTATGCCAATGTATGTATTATTGTTATCTATTATTTATTATTATTATTATTAGCCACCTCACGTCAATCTCTCAGCAATTAGCACACATGGAACTAAAGCTACGACGAAATCTATAGCGGTGGCAGTTTGAACACTTGCTCTGTTAAGAGGTGTCCGTGGTCTGTTATAGAGTCAGTTGATTTCATTTAGACGAACATAACATTCTCCAAACACAGCACTATGTAATAGTTATCTACAATCACAACGTTGAGTTGTTTTCCAATAATGTGACATTCACTAACTTTAGCCAATCAGTTAACAATGTATGTCTGCTTGTTTGGTAGCCAGCATCCCATTCTTATTTCGGCTTTGTTCTATTCGGTTTATTTCCGTGAGTGTCGGTTACTTACTCTTGTAGAAGTCTTGCCTGTCCTCCTCGTTGTCAACGACTTCGGTGCCGTAGAAGGTGGGCAGGCCGAAGTCAGTGATACGCACCGTGAAGCGACCGTCGACGACGCAGTTAGACGAACAAAGTCTGCCGTGGGACTTTATCGGTGAGTCGTGGATAAAACACATGCCCTGCAACAACGTATCACCCGTAAGGCTTTAATCGTGACACGACTCGCAATTTTAAGTAGACCACGACGGTCGTGTGGTACATTTGTTGGTACGTAAATATGCGATCGTTTGATGTAATATGGTCAATGACAATATCACTTCTTGATTTTAATGCACAATATGCAGAATTTTGGGAAGAATGCAAAACAGGGTACGTTCTTTGTATCACTGGAAACATTAGTTATTATAACCATTGTCATTGTTCTACAGTAGCTGATGCTGTTACTTTCGTCCCACAATAATTGTGTTGTAACGTCTGGTAAATGTAAATGTGTATTAATTTATATACACCATATTTATACATTAACATTATATGGTGCTGCACAATATACGAGTCAATATAAACATTCAACGTAATACACACATATTGATGAAATATAAAATAGTAAAATTAATTAGGTAAATAAATATATAAATACATTGTTAAATGAAATTTGTCTTATAAATATAAAACATATATAATATATCGAATTAATCAAATATTGCGGGTGGAGTAGAACAATCAATTTTAAAACTTCCTTCATTTAGTAGACGAGTACCTAACAATATTATCAACAACAAAAATCAAGCGTACTTATTCTTGATATTTCATACGCTGAACATTTTGTATGCTAACTTCCAGTATGCTATCCTACGAAAATCGATTCTCCTTAATCTCGGTTACCGGCATAATTCCCCCCTCTATTATTATATCACACCAATAAGACCAGTCCTGCTGTAGTCGAGTGAAGTTAATCATAGAATGATGTCACAAAAAGATGTCTAATCACACATCAAACACAAATACGTTTTGAACTTACCTTTATAATATCGCCAATCAATGACATATTGAATACATGATCCAGGTTGACGCTGTCGTTGTTGATTAAATCCTTTAAAAAAATTACCATTACACAACTATTCATTCATGATTTAACACGTGTGCATTGTACTGGAACATATAATCTAAGTGCCATTTTTATTTCACCGACTGCTGATATTCTGCTGCACTTTCTTGACGACAAGAAAGGGCTAATAACCACCGTGTGCTGGTTATTAATAAGAGTCATCATTGATACTGTTAACACACAATCGCACCGATGACAATGTTTTCGTGTCAGAACAAAGACTAAACACGAGAGACATTTTCTTTGTTTGTAACTGTATAATATATATATATATATATATATATATATATATATATATATATATATATATATATATGCAGTATAAAATAACTCTAATGCTTAAATTACCTACAAAATTATATGTATATTTAAATATATACATACACATACACATACACATACACATACACATACACATACACATACACATACACATACACATACACATACACATACACATACACATACACATACACATACACATACACATACACATACACATACACATACACATACACATACACATACACATACACATACACATACACATACACATACACATATACATATACATATCATGTCCATCATGCTTAACAAGATTGACACCGAGAAAATATCCAAAATAGCAAAGTAAGGTTACGGCAGTTAAATGTATATATATATATATATATATATATATATATATATATATATATATATATATATATATATGGAGTAATTTTTTTATACTATGTAGTTTACATTGTACATTGTAATGTTCATGCTACATTAGCATATTAGCACAGTACTGTAATTAGTGTGTGCATTTTACTTAATTAATTAGTTTAATTATTAATATTTTTAAGTTACCCTGTTTTCTAGATATTAAATCTACGGTATTGTAAAGCGTACAACTAGCGCTGTAATATATAAAATACATCATTGTTCAAAATAATTGTATATATCGTTACTAACAGTAACAACGAGACAAACAATGACGTCGTTGAAAAGTAGGGAAACGACGAAGATGACGAAGAGTTTGACCGAGAACACAAAAACGGCAATAACGACGAAGACAACAATAAGGACACTACTATGTACTTGGAAGCGTATGTGATTCCGGCACGATGAAGAAGACAAGAAGACATATGTACGAGGAATACCATAACTATGCAAGTAAAAATAAGAAAACGACCACAATAAAGACAATAGGTGCTGAAGTAGAAAACAGCGACAATTAGTTGGATAACTGTGAAAATCTCTCACTTGTAGACTTCCCTTGGAGCAGTATTCATGCAGGAGAAACGTCGGCTGTGGGTCCATGACGGCACCAATGAACTGGACAATGTTCTCATGATGTAACATTCGCCGCTGAAGCAAAAGGTCACAAATGCGTTTCACAATGTCAGTGTGTTAATCCGGCCAGGCCGAGTTCAACTTGTCGTAATTCAGCTAGGTCTAACAAAAAATTGGTTGACAAAACTCAGTAATAAAGCCACAAATTAACGGAAGATATGTTTCTTGTTATGTCTGATTCAAAATCGCAGCTAAATGTTTATTGTACTGTAAGTTTTGTTTGCAATAATACGGGTTTATTTGCAAGACTGGGTTTTCTGCACACCTACGATACTCACAATTTGTATTTCTATTAGAAGGTCTCGTTTCATGGTAATATTCTTGGTGCGTATCTTTCGTAGAACCACCGTCATTCCCTTGAACATAAATAATACAGTACAAAATATGTTGTGTATGTATGTATGTATGTATGTATGTATGTATGTATGTATGTATGTATGTATGTATGTATGTATGTATGTATGTATGTATGTATGTATGTATGTATGTATGTATGTATGTATGTATGTATGTATGTATGTATGTATGTATGTATGTATGTATGTATGTATGTATGTATGTATGTATGTATGTATGTATGTATGTATGTATGTATGTATGTATGTATGCATGCATGCATGCATGCATGTATGTATGCATGTATGTATATGTATGTGAGTATATTTTTTGTATGCATGTATTTGTGTTTGTATGATTGTATGTTTGTATATATATATATATATATATATATATATATATATATACAAACAAATACACATATATATGTATATATATATATATACATTAATATATTATTTTTATTATATACCTATATATATTATATATACATATTTACATATAATTACATATAATATATATAATATATAAATGTATATATGATATTATATATATATATAATTATATGTAAATATATATAATATAATATGTACTGGTAGCATTAGTAGTTAATTATTTATCTTTGGTCATGTGTGTACGAATGAAAACATTATTATTAGAGAGTATATATAATATATATATATATATATATATATATATATATATATATATATATATATATTATACAATTATATCATAATAGTAATGTTTTCATTCGTACACACATGAACCAACAGAATAACATAATATATGCTATTATATACTATTTTAATACTAACTCTCCCACACGCTCCATACAGACACGCACACACCCACTCCAGCATATAACCTGCGAACACGATAAGACAAACTCATAGTATGGAGACAAGAGCCAATCACTTACATGATATGTGGCAACATTGGTGAATATTTGTCCTCCGCCATCTTGAATAGATTCAAAGGACCTTGCTAAACTTGGCTGTTGTTGTTGCTGTCCGATAAAACAAACCCTCGTTAACAACTGGTCCTTAGCAGTTGTTACTGTTTACAAGAACTATATAAGCTCAATAGAATACAATATACACACCAATATACCTATACAAATCGAATGATATGGCTGTTGTTGTTGCTGTCCGATAAAACAAACCCTCGTTAACAACTGGTCCTTAGCAGTTGTTACTGTTTACAATAACTATATAAGCTCAATAGAATACAATATACACATCAATATACCTATATAAGGTATATTACTTTAAGTGAAAATTGTGTTAGGAATATTATAACATAAATTCTACCGTTTATAATGTTATGCTCTCACCTCACTGTGTCACTGTCGTTTATGTTTTATGTACAAATTACGATGTAAATAATGCAGTATGAAAAAGGAACTAGGTGCATCATAACCGACGTCACAGCACGGCGTGTATTGGTCAATTTACTGCGACGTATGCAAGACGTCAATCTCCGTGATGTTGTACCTTCATTACAATTTTCCAGTTTCATAGCGTAATCCGGATTAACCGCTGGCGTGAAAGGGGTGTTTGTAACTGCAAATTAACGCTTTTAATCGAATCGCTTGAATGGATCGTTTGTTTTTCTTTTAAGCGAATGATAATAATACTAATACTATTGCAATGACTGTGATACGAATATGAAATAACAGTAACTTAAGAAGAAAAACGGTCCTGCAGATATGCAACTGTTAAAGTTACACAATTCAGCGTTACACAAAAATATGTATCCTTCTTCGGGAAGACTCCCTAAAACGCCGTATCATTTATGACGATACGTTGAAATAAACTAAAATGATTGCTGTGTTACAATAATTAGTATATACCTTTACGGTCACAACTTACTGAACACATTCGCCAGGTCAACGGAACAACTAAACGAGTCTCTTACCATACTTAGCTGCGTCATGGCCCTGTCAGTCTTGCCGCCTTGGATGTCTCGAAGTTCCTCCTTCTTGACAATCCACGAGAAGTCTCGTAGATGGCTCTCCACTTTGTACTTCCTGAACACGTCACACGAACGTTGTCATTTTACTTTTACAGTTTATGTTGGGAGTTAACCTAAAATAACCGTTTGTGCATAACATGAATAATACAATTAAATTATAATTTGTATACACATATTAGTTAATATTTACATAATAATGTTTTAGATTGATATATTCTATCACGTTCAATTAGTTATTATTATATAATAAGCTATATATATATATATATATATATATATATATATATATATATATATATATATATATATATATATATATATATATATAATATATATATACATATACATATACATATACATATACATATACATATACATATACATATACATATACATATACATATACATATACATATACATATACATATACATATACTATATATATATATATATATATATACACTAAACTATATAAATTATGTCTTATACATACAATATTATCTAATGTTTAATTTATATTTGTATATATACCAATGTCTTCAATGAATTGTTTATTACTACCATATTGTTTTAACTGATTTGTACTTTGTCCTGTTTCTTGTACCCGTATCAAATGCCACGTAGTAATGTCGGGGCAACGTTCAAACCTCAAATGGCCCACATTTGTTTGCGATTATTATCCAAATAATCGATGAAAAATAAATAAATGCCAGAAGGATATTCTAGCCATATTCTACCATATCAGTTGGTGGTTTGTTGCATTTAAGTAATTATCTATTATTACCATCTTGTTTTAGCAGATGTATACGTTGTCGTGTTTGATTAACCAGTTTCAAAATCTATGAATGCCAAGTATTAAATTATTATTACTATTAAAATACCACGTTGCAATGTCTTCAGGATAAATTGGTACACGCCACACAAAGCCATCACATGTGGTTTCCTTACTATTCACGATTTCGTGATTCCAGCACCGTCACTATTCCAATTTTCAAGATAACCACTGATGTTACGAAACAGGGTTCATTAGTTAGATCGGACTTAGTGGACGGCCTAAAAAGTTTAGCCTAATGCAAATTATTATGTAATTTGCCAGGTGCGGTAGTGTTATCTTGAACCGTACCGCGGCCGTAGCCAGACGTGACTGTGAGATTAGATAATCGAGACATTATGAGTTCGTGGCAGACAGGATAGCGACAAGACACTTACAGGCGGAGCCAACGAAGTAGAATCTCTAGATGTCAACATTCCGGGTGAAAATACGACACTAAGCTAGTGTTGTTTGTTGGGCTATGTCAATAATAAAGCAGAAGTATTCGAAATTAAAGTTATTATACAAAAACTGTGTTTGATGATTATTTATTCACATTAGTGATCAGTCCAGCTCCACCTACGGCTAATCAAGATGGTGGGGAATTTGTAACTGCATAATTATATTAATTGTATTTCGTAAACCCTAATGACAACAATTTTTGGCAAAACCCTGCAGACAGTGCTAAAGACGTTGCGTTTTTAATATCATTGTTAGCGATATTATAAAGGACGTAATTGCAAAAGTCAAGTCTGTTAGCAACAAGCGCTGTTGTGGTTTTCATTTTTTATATCAAAAATCAAGATGTTTCTGTTCTACGTATAGAGGCGTTCGTCTGACAATGGATATGTAAAATTAAAACTTTTGATTTGCTGTTGCAATAGTTTAGCAACAGAACATTACATGTGCCGGCAAATATGGCCAAGAACACGAATTTAATAAAAACTAGACGATGTACCCGAGTTTTGGCCAGAGACACAGCTGCCCACGCGAGGACCCCCCAGACTAATCAACACTCAGTTGAATGGTCACTTGGTTAATCGGTTCATGTTTGGTGACCGTTCGACTGCCCGGCGTCTATTTAATCGGACGCATCCAATATCGGCACATACGACCAGTAACAACCCATTGACCTATTGTGTGGACATTTGGAATAAAAAGTAATTTTCATTAGTCTTAGTGTCATTGCTGCTCTTAATTATAAGTGCTTCCTCTGCGAGATGAGATGTGTGCCTGCCAGCAAGTTCCATATGGTGTTCTATCTGCAATATAGTTTTAATGGTACGAAGGAATACGAAGACAAAGATAGCTAGCAACAACTGGCAAATGGTAAGACATACGTGCAAAGATTAAGCGAGGAAACATTGACTAATAGAACGTAACAAGTAGAAGAAGCTGACATATGACGGAGAGGAAGACAGAAGGAAAGATGCCGACGGGGTGATCATTTAAAAGATATCAGGCGTGGGACGAATGTATGGGGCGAATAACCGACGGTGGGAAAGAATGGCAGACGATCGTAATAAATAAGATAAATATATTCATACATAATAATATAATGCGGGGACAGCGCACCACCAAGAATCACACATTTCGCATCGAACTGTGTTTTTGGGGTAACGATTTAACGTTCTTGCTTATTTTACAAATAAGCCAAACATAGCTGTCCGGTCATGTTTATCAACTGTTGGGAGTTTGCAGAAATGCATAACATTACACCTTTTCATTTCTATTTTATGTTCATCGACAAACAATCAAAATAAAAAATGCATGCATTATTGTTAGCAGTAGTGACATTTACATCGTTTCTCAAACTTTAGTATTCTGTAGATTGCCCCAATAATAGCAATAAATATAAACTTCTGAAGTTACTTCACAAAGGTAAGTATTATCTCAAGTATCACGATATGCGTAATCCAAAAGGTACGCGGCCCACGTTCACAATTTTGTGACTGAATACTCATTTCGGTGTGGTGGGGGACACGTATATATACTGATTGTATCTGTGATTTGTGCGATTCTAAAGATAAACTATCTATCTATCTATCTATCTATCTATCTATCTATCTATCTATCTATCTATCTATCTATCTATCTATCTATCTATCTATCTATCTATCTATCTATCTATCTATCTATCTATCTACTATCTCTCTATCTATCTATCTATCTATCTCTCTATCTCTCTATCTCTATCTACTCTATCTATCTATCTACCTATCTATCTATCTACCTATCTACCTATCTCTCTATCTCTCTATCTCTCTATCTCTCTCTCTATCCATCCATCCATCCATCCATCCATCTATCTAGAGTAGAGCTGTGTCGAGGTAGTAGGCCTACCTGTAGGCGAACCAGGCGCTGACTCCGCCAATCAGAAGGATGCACACGATGACAATGATGAGCACACCCACAGACGAGAAGAGGCTGGCTGCTCAAACAAAGACACAGTCAAATGCCCAGCCATTGTCACTAGACACGTTTGGTCTTACTCTCATTTCTACTGACGACAACATATCTGCAGTCGTCGGTTGCGGTACGCTGACTGTTTCCAGCAGACTATCTCCGTGAAGTAAACAGAGGTGTTCCCCGGAGACAAACTAGCCGAGTTACATAGCGAGGTTTGGGGGAAAAGCATTCACTCGCGCTAATACGTTTGACCATTGTGTTAGATTGTCTCAGCGTGTCCCAGAAATAGGTCACGTGGTCATATGCAAGAGGTAACCAAATGTTATCGTGTGGCAGACAACGTTGCTGCTTATGTTAACGATTTTCAAACGACAATAATTTAAAATGTATGCAGAATTAGTTCTTCGATATCCAACGGAAAATTGTAGATGGCATTGTTATCTTTACAGTGATGTATAAAACCATGACATTTCGTGTATGGAACAGTTTAAAAAAATATTAAACCCCCAATTCTCCAACTCTCGGACGATTTAAAAAAGTCTTAATCTAGTAAACATTCCATAAGGCCTGCTAGGTCATGTGCAATATTTTCAGCCCGAAACATGCAAAAGTGGGCCCATAAGCAAAACTGCTTTACACAGAGAAATAAGTCCTAATATTGTTATGCCAGACATATACGGAGAAAGAACTGTTGTTTTACCTTTTTCTATGCAGATAGGATTTTCATTTTTGAATCCACACCGAGGTGTGTTGGGCGGAGGGTCAATCCGCCCCCCGGGCCAGTGGATCCTCCTGCCTGGCACTGGCCGGTAGCCTGGACGGTTGCCGAAGTAGTTGGCTACGGTCTGCAAATCGCGGATTGTATTCAATGATCCAAAAGATCCAAAAGATCCAAAAGATCCAAAAGATCCAAAAGATCCAAAAGATCCAAAAGATCCAAAAGATCCAAAAGATCCAAAAGATCCAAAAAGATCCAAAAGATCCAAAAGATCCAAAAGATCCAAAAGATCCAAAAGATCCAAAAGATCCAAAAGATCCAAAAGATCCAAAAGATCCAAAAGATACAAAAGATACAAAAGATACAAAAGATACAAAAGATACAAAAGATACAAAAGATACAAAAGATACAAAAGATACAAAAAGATACAAACGATCCAAAAGATCCAAAAGATCCAAAAGATCCAAAAAGATCCAAAAGATCCAAAAGATCCAAAAGATCCAAAAAGATCAAAAAGATCAAAAAGATCAAAAAGATCAAAAAGATCAAAAAGATCAAAAAGATCAAAAAGATCAAAAAGATCAAAAAGATCAAAACGATCCAAACGATCCAAAAGATCCAAAATATCCAAAAGATCCAAAAAGGTCCAAAAGATCCAAAAGATCCAAAAGATCCAAAAGATCCAAACGATCCAAAAGATCCAAACGATCCAAACGATCCAAAAGATCCAAAAGATCCAAAAGATCCAAAAAGATACAAAAGATACAAAAGATACAAAAGATACAAAAGATACAAAAGATACAAAAGATACAAAAGATACAAAAGATACAAAAGATACAAAAGATACAAAAGATACAAAAGATCCAAAAGATCCAAAAGATCCAAAAGATCCAAAAGATCCAAAAGATACAAAAGATACAAAAGATCCAAAAAGATACAAAAGATACAAAAGATCCAAAAAGATCCAAAAGATCCAAAAGATCCAAACGATCCAAACGATCCAAAAGATCCAAAAGATCCAAAAGATCCAAAAGATCCAAAAGATCCAAATAGATCCAAAAGATCCAAAAGATCCAAACGATCCAAACGATCCAAACGATCCAAAAGATCCTAAATATCCAAAAGATCCAAAAGATCGAAAAAGATCCAAAAGATCCAAAAGATCCAAAAGATCCAAAGATCCAAGAGATCCAAAAGATCCAAAAGATCCAAAAGATCCAAAAGATTCAAAAGATCCAAAAGATCCAAAAGATCCAAAATATGTTACTGTTCGTTTAAAATATAACATTAAAACCGAATTTTCTTCTTCTTCGTCAGTTATACATTAAAATGCCAGTAATAAAATAAGATTGGTGATCCAGGTGACAAGACACATTAAAATTGTACTGATACTAATCAGCACTAATATATATATATATATATATATATATATATATATATATATATATATATATATATAAATTATGTATATAAATAAGTACAATAAACAGATATAACAATTACATTAATGAGTAGATAATATAGATAATATTTCTTTAAAGGTACTTAGATAATTAGATAAGACACGATATAATAACAGTAATAATATGTATTAAAATTGATAAATAAATAAGATTAAATAAATCAGTACATGGAATAAAAATGAGTCAATTCATGGGCAGGATCGGATAGTATTTGAGTGGTGTTAGTCAGATCAAAATTCAAGCCAGAAAACCGGTATGGCCCATTTAGTTTATTGTACGAGACACGTTAAATTTCATTATATAAAATACCAACGTAAAACCTACCAATGTATAGGCTATGAGGAAAGAATAATAGTGTTCTACCTCGAATTCACCGGTTTTGGGGTTCAAATCCGTAATGATGTAATTCGTTTTACGGTCTCCGATGTCATCCATATATATGTCTCCGGTGACACCTGCGTGTGACACATAAATATGCAATAAGTTATTCACTATTTAAAAAGCAAACAAGTAGACCAATCATGATATGGATTAATAGACACTGTATGAAACTTGTCACGTTCACGTGAAATTAGAAATTACGTAACCAGATGGAAATGCTTCTTACTGTGTTGTTGTTCACCAACATATAATATAATAATAATAATAATAATAATAATAATAATAATAATAATAATAATAATAATAATAATAATAATAATAATAATGATGATGATGATGATGATGATGATGATGATGATGATGATGATGATGATGATGATGATGATGATATATATAATAATAATAATAATAATAATAAAATAATAATAATAATAATAATAATAATAATAATAATAATAATAATAATAATAATAATAATAATAATAATAATAATAATATAATAACAGCATTTGTCTACACCATATCTCTAACAATAAAACCATTCAGAGGCGCCTTACACTTTACAGGAATATACAGATTACCTTAACATGACAAATACACATGTAGTTGTAAAATAAATAGATCAGTAAAAATTGTTCAATATAAATAAATAATATTAGTCTTAATAATAATAAAATAATAGTACTGATAAATAATAATAAATTATATTATAAGTTAAAAATAAATAAATAATTAATAAAATAGTTGATAAATAGTAGATATTTAAAATGTTCGGATATTATGAAAAAATTCTTTTAAAGTGAAAAAGCTTTTTTAAACACAAATGTCTTAAATTGCTTCTTGAACGAACTGAGGCAGACTGTGGCACGCATGGTAGGCGGCAGATTGTTCCAGAGGCGTGGAGCAGCACTTGAAAATGCTTTTCTCCCTGCGTACGTAATACACGTAATTGTCATCTGTTTGTTGATAAGGATTTCATGCGATACATCTTCATGTTTGAGCAAAGTGACCCACCGACGAAATTCCTGTTCCACATGCGCTTGCTGAAGGCGTAGCCGTCCGTGAGGTTGCCTCCTTCGTCTAGGGTCTCGTTGAGCGCCATGCCAAACAACAGCACAGCGTCGTAGTAGGCGCCCGTGAAGAAATTCACCTGTGTATACGAAACGAGTTAACCATCTAACTCACTATGTAGGAATGAAGTTTCTCGTTCTAACGCAGGTATTCGGAGATCACATGATATTAACAGGAAATGCAGAGGTACTGCTTTGCGACGTGACATCGTAGTATACAGTTTTCGACAGAAATGGGAGGCCTATTCAAGGACATTAATTGAAAGCCTAATTGGATAACAATTTGTGTATGAAGAAGGGGAGGAAGCCGCAGCTAGGGAGGGAGGACGACATGATGAAGGATATGAAAGATCGCTGATGATAGGAGATGGAGGGAGGCGGAACGGACAGAGTAGTATGGAAACACTGACGGACAGAGCGATCCAGCAATGCTATTTGGACTGACCCTCACCCCTGTATAACATATAACAGGGATCATGGAGCAGAAAAACGAAACAGCGACGACTTTGCCATTGTGTTAGCAAGTAGCTGGCGAAATATTCCCATGCGCTGTGTTCGCTCGCACTATTTTTACTGAACGAATAACCACCAATTACTACTGATTTTGTAGCTACCAATTAGTTTCTTTCTTACAGGAATGTGACAACGGTTGTTGTTATTTATTTCCAATCATTATCACGAATCATATCTAATATAAATAAATTCCCCTGGAAGGGTACCACTTACTAAATAACAAATACAATTTATGATTGGCTTACTATAAAACAGACGCGTGCCTTTTAGTGTTCCTTCAAGTCTTACGTGTCGAATGTTCCAACGAACCTTTTCGTGGTCGAACCCGAAATTGTAATCACGCTCGGCTCGAATTTTCACTTCGTTAGAGAAGCCGATGAACTCTTTTGTCTCCGGCCAGTAGAGCCGCAGTCGTAGCAGGGCCTCGAAGGCAAGCTTCGCCTTGTCGTCGTTGTCGTCTCCTCGGTACCAGGTCTCCTCCCCTCCTGTCAAACATGCGCTTAGCTGAAGACAATGGTACAATTGTATAAAAAAACACCGACGAAGGGAAAATGTGTGGAAACATGACGAACGGTTGGAAACAGAGAGAGAGAGAGAGAGAGAGAGAGAGAGAGAGGGAGGGAGGGAGAGAGAGAGGGAGGGAGGGAGAGAGAGAGAGAGGGAGAGAGAGAGAGAGAGAGAGAAACAAAACAAAAAGAGAAGGCAGGCGGGCAGGCGGGCAGGCGGGCAGGCGGGCAGGCGGGCAGGCGGGCAGGCGGGCAGGCGGGCAGGCGGGCAGGCGGGCAGGCGGGCAGTCGTAGCAGGGCTCGAAGGCAAGCTTCGCCTTGTCGTCGTTGTCGTCTCCTCGGTACCAGGTCTCCTCCTCTGTCAAACATGCGCTTAGCTGAAGACAATGGTACAATTGTATAAAACACACTGACGAAGGGAAAATGAGAGAGAGAGAGAGAGGAGAGAGAGAGAGAGAGAGAGAGAGAGAGAGAGAGAGAGAGAGAGAAGAGAGGCAGGCAGGCGGGCGGCGGCAGGCGGGCAGGCGGGCAGGCGGGCAGGCGGGCAGGCGGGCAGGCGGGCAGGCGGGCAGGCGGGCAGGCGGGCAGGCGGGCAGGCGGGCAGGCGGGCAGGCGGGCAGGCGGGCAGGCGGGCAGGCGGGCAGGCGGGCAGGCGGGCAGGCGGGCAGGCGGGCAGGCGGGCAGGCGGGCAGGCGGGCAGGCGGGCAGGCGGGCAGGCGGGCAAGCGGGCAGGCGGGCATAGAAAAGCGAAAAGCAATGGGAGGGAGGAAGCAGTGACATGATGTGGGAGGGACTGAGGATGGGAAGAAGGAAGGGGAGAAGTAAGATTAAAAAATAGTAATAGGTAAAAACACAGCTGGCACAAACACTTGTATGGTTTGTGCGTACGTCCGTGTAAATATATTCCAAGTTAAAACCGAGACGTCTTAGCGTTGTTTCGCTTATATACTTAGACTCGAGCAGAGCGAGTACACTACTGTATTGGAGCCGTAGCAACAACACCAACTGACATCACGAACTAGGTTAATTAATGGTATTAGCAGAGAAAGAGCAGGACGTAATTGGTAAGGAGCTCAATGTAAAGGTCACGCCGCAGACATTTAAGACAGTAGCAGAGATCTAGTGGCCATGCTGTGCTATGTCACACGATATTTTCAATTATTTGGCGCAAAGCATTTGCCGCAACGAATGAAGCATATTGCAGCTGCTTTTGTTCCATGAAACAACGGTTCTCTTTTTCCTAGCAGCTGTTCGTCCGTCGGTATGTCTGTTATTTATTGCATATTTGTCTGAAAACTATATCTTCGTTAGTGTTATAATGATGATGATGGTGATGATGATAATAATAAATTATAACAAAACAATAGTAATAATAATAAAAGTTATTGTTATTGTTATTATTACGATTCGTATTAGTATTAAATTATTTTGTTGCGCCTAAGTCCATGGAAACGAAGCTGAGAGGCGCATCAATACAACAGGTCTGATCAGTGTCAGAGAAGATAAATATTGCGATTGTAAACAGATGAATTGATACGCCTTGATATGCTATTGGATTGTAGTGGATAGGTAGGGTTATATAGCTACGTGTTTAAATGATGGCAGAAATAGGGCATCTTTTTAACTGATTTTAAACTAGACGAACCCATCATCAAATCAGAACTGGGTGATCGAAGTGAATTGGTTTTCGTAGAAGACTAAGTAATGAATGAAAATACGACGGCTGCTTATATGAAAGTGCCTGGTAGGTTACAGTACATATCTTAAATGTTATACGATATAAAACAGGAAACCAATCCAGATGCACAATACGATTAAAATGTGTGCATACCTAGTCACAACTCTTGCTAAACAATTCTGAACTCGTTGTAATGTGACATCCTTCAGGGAAATATTTTGAAAAAATGGAATTACAATAATCCAATCTACTAGCGACAAGTTACAATATGGTTGGCAACAGAAAGAATCAAATGTCGACGAATATGCCGTGAATCACAAATGTGATAACAACAGATTCGAAACATGTGAGAAATGTTCTCTAAAAGAAAGTTTTCATCACATATTACTCCAACATTTCGTGCTGAAATTGCAGGCGTAACATATTGATTAAGTAGAGATATAGGCAAAAGTTGGTAAGTCTCTCACGCAGTCTCTGAGTGGCAATAATAATAAAACTCTGTGTCTTGGCAGCATTTAACTTTAGCCTACTCTCAGCCATCCAATACAAAATGTCATCAAGACAATGTTTAATTAGCTGCCAGGAAGAATAGCAAAATATGTGGATCGTCAGCGTAAAGATGATGCTAGATCATACACGTTGTAATCTATAATAACGTAAAAATAACAAATTATTAACCACCACAATAGACCTGCTAGATCATAAAAGTCACTTATGTTGCTGACATTATGCATACAGTCTATCGGGTCTATGGCGGTAATTTTAGATTTGTTCCGAATATCGACGGGAGACATCGAGCTGTCCTTTTGTATGCGATCTAGCAGACCTCTAGGGTGGCTCATAGATTCGCCTTGGGCGATGGCGATCTATGTGTCAATTCAGGGAAGTGCTTGTTGTCCACTGGCAACGAAGGTAATATGTGTTCAGGAGCGCAATGAAAATAGCTAAACTTCCGAAGTGAAAGACAACAAGGACGGCCCATCTGTCCAGGGAAGCTCATAATGTAAGTAAAATAATATTGACCAATGTGTTAACGTTCCTTTTGCATATACTTGCAGTTTTCCCCCGCCCTCTTTGCTATGAGTCAATAACGTAGCTAATGCGAATAAAAGATGATTAATTCACTAACTTTTACTCAGACCAGCGACAACCACCATCAACAAACTACATATGATCAAGAAGGCCGCGATGTATGTAGTTACGTTATCGGTGGTCTCATAATTGTTCAAGGACACTTTTGGGGAAACAACTTAGTCGGGTGACCTAGATCTGTGCAAATATCTCGCCGAAACGTGTGGCTTAACGAGTTAGCCCACCAGGTGACAATGGATGGCACCACAACAGTTGCTTGCAATGTATGTAAACCTAGAAACCCTGCCAATAAAAACTCAGGAAACACGCATAGGCCACAGTCAATCTTCGACATGGTCAAATATATCCTGAAACGCTGCGAATCTTCCAAGAGAGTTTGTATTACACATCACTGACTATACAGTACAATTCAAAAACTCTGTGCTACAAACCCAAGAATGTGTGTTACAAATCAATCAAAGACTGTGGTACAGACGAAATACTATGAGCTACAAAAGAAACACTCTGTGTCACAAACCTCGACTCAGCATGGCACAACCAGCAGGAAATATGTCGATAACTAACGCATCAACGACGCTACTACGTGAATACAATATCACATAGAAAAGTGTCATCGCGTGATCTACACGAAACAGCCGTGTAAATGTTGTGTGGTAGGTTCGTTGTGCTTCCGCAGTCTGCATACTGACACTCTTTAGCTGTATAGAAGAGGCAATATGTGTCAACTCGTCCAATTACGTCCGATATATGAAGCATTCCAGTCGTGTTGGGTTTCTGAGCAACCCGGATATCAGTGGGGAGCTGACAGTGTAGTGACAACGTAGCACAACTTATGAATGATTCTTTTATAGACGCTTCGCGACAATATTGTCAAACATGTGTATGCAACATCGATTTATGTTCATGATAAAAGACAGGATTCCAGCATACCTGAAACACCTGTGTTCGATGCCCTAACTCAAGTATTTAATCTGAATCATTCCAATAGCTACTGGACATTTAGTGATACAAATACTGATTTGTTATATCAAAGTGTAGACATCAATGAAACAATCATATTAAATAAAAACATTCGCCATTATATTTCAACAGATTTACTTAATAAATAATGATATAAAGGTACTACTACTACTACTACTACTACTACTACTACTACTACTACTACTACTACTACTACTACTACTACTACTACTACTACTACTACTACTACTACTACTACTACTACTATTAATACTAATACTACTACTACTACTACTACTACTACTACTACTACTACTACTACTACTACTACTACTATACTACTACTACTACTACTACTACTACTACTACTACTACTACTACTACTACTACTACTACTACTACTACTACTACTACTACTACTACTACTACTACTACTACTACTATAATAATAATAATAATATAATTATTATTATTATAATAAAACGATGATGATTATGATGACGACAACGACGACGAACGACCATATGTACTCAAATCCCGATTATGACACATCACTTGCTCTATTGCTATAACCCTCTGTTACCGGGCCTACAGTACTTATCACAGTATACAACACACACAAATCCTAGCCCGTTTGGACCGCATTTGGCCGGAACCCGAAAGGTATCCTGGGAAGAAACATACCTCGCGACTCGAAGAGGACGGCGTCGAGGAAGACGTAGTCGCCATTGATGTAGCCGAGGTCGTAGGCCGTCAGCAGGAAGTCTCTGACGGCGCCATGCGGGAGGGCAAAGAAGATCACTGCAACCGAGTGAGACAGGTCACGTTACAGTTCCGTGTGATGCGGACAATGTACCGTATATATATATATATATATATATATATATATATATATATATATATATATATATATATATATATATATATATATATATATATAATGTTTAAGTTAAACTTGAAAGTTGTCTTCCATATCAAAACCACAGATAGTAAGTGAATAGGAAGCCTTGTCTTGTCGTTTGTCTAAGATAAGTTTGATATGTGTGTAATCCAATCATTTTCCGAATGTATTTACCCAGTTTGTCGATAATTAATTCGTGTTATGTTCCATGATAGTCGTCAATGATTTACGCCATGACAAACCAATGCATGGTTTGGTTAATTTTTACAATTACGAAATAAAGTCATTAGGATATTGTCATTTAAATGTACTTTTGCATTATTTAATACCACAAATATTTAAAACATTTCACCGTCCTCATCCGGCTGTTGAACACTTTGTTGTGTTGTTTCTTGTATCCACATACTACCTATTTAACAGAGAGACGCCATTGCAACAGATGGACCGAAATGCAATGCTCCTACTTTTACCCTATCAAGCAGAAACCGATTAGCCGATGACAACGTAGGGAAATCACATATGGTTCTGTCTGGTGTCATTAATGCCGGCGACTCGTGTATTAACTCGATGTGTCCTAATTGAGTCCGACTTAATCGATAACACAACCATCGCCATCTTATGACCAACTACTTGAGAAAATGTTACGACATCCGCTCTCGTATTTCAAGCTGTCATCGGCTCGTTTCTAATAAGCTGGCATATCCGATATGTTCGTGTTGGTGCGCTATTTCTGTTGATGTTGTTCCCATAAATATAACATGATATGAATCGTTTTTACGGGAAATTTGGCACACATCAAAATGCGTGTTCCATTTTGAAGCTAGATGGAGTAAATGCAGGTTGCCCTATATACTGAAACAGAATACGGATGACATAGGCGAAACAGTAACGGATAAGTCTAGCGGAAATTGATAGGACTGATTAATTGCGTAATGGGACAATTGCGTTTTTTATGCGGGTACAAATGCGGCTAATCGAATTATTCCATGTAGCGATTCGAATCGTATTCGCGTAAGAATCGAATATTACAAACAACTAAGAAATGACGCCATTGCATGACGTTTCCGTTCGTGACGTCATTCCATGACGCTGATGCAAGTGATGTGGACTCAACGATTTACATCAACACTGGTCAAAAATTGTCCATAATTGAGCATTGAGACCGTCTTAAGGTTTATTTTCTGATGATTTAGTTTCCCTATTGATGCATGTATCATACGCATTCATCCGAATTAATTTGAAAAACAGTTATTATTACGAATAAAAAACAAATAGTGTATCCAGATCGATACCCCTTCGCCTGTTCTCAACATCTCTATACAGTCTTTTGTAATTGAGCGTTAGTTTCAAAATTACATATGATAATAAACATATATGCTGCAAGACAATATAGGTTCTCCAGTGAAGCTAACATATTTTGTTGGCATAAATGGGTTATTGTTTTTTTCATAACAGCAAATGTAGGTTTAAAACGCTACTACCACAATATCGATGTACGCCATAGCTTTTATGGAAAATTGCACGAACTCCTCATGTTGCGCGGTAACTCCCACGGTTATTACCTACTAATATAGTGCTGATTACTAAAACAATACAACAGGCTTCTACAGAGCCTACGTTTCTAGTAAACACGTAAAAAGGTACTCCTGAAATAACTCACGTACTGCGTGGAAATTAATAGTGATTAACGTGCGCTCCACAGACATTGTTTGAGTCTCTTTACTTTGCGATCCAATAAACAATATATCTTCCAGGTCAGATGTAATTTTGGATAGGGAAAAAAGGACTGTCGTCTATTCCGTTGATGATATAACTCAACCAACCAGCAGGGTGTTCATGAATACTTCTTCTGGTCACGTGTAGACTGTACTTATATTAATGACGGACGAGACAATTATCATTTCACTCACGCAATGCACATGCGTGTTTATCTGTACTGTAATTGTTCAAAAGAAAACTATTTTACGTCATGATAGAATAGCATTTTCTTATTACCTTCATCTTATCCTTGCACCAACAATGTTAACTATGAATACAATTTTTAGAGCCCAACCCTTTTTGTCTGGAAATGCCTATTAGCGTGCCTGTTTCCGAGGATTTAGGTGCAAAATTACTTATTTTATAATGATAATAATAATAATAATAATAATAATAATAATAATAATAATAATTATTATTATTATTAGTAGTAGTAGTAGTAGTAGTAGTAATGACTATGACTATGACTATGACTATGACTATGACCATGACCATGACCATGACCATGACCATGACCATGACCATGATCATGATCATGATCATGATCATGATCATGATCATAATATTAATTATAACAATAATGATGATGATCATCATCATCATCACCATTATCATGATCATTAAAGGTATGGTTATGGTTATGGTTATGGTTATGGTTATGGTTATGGTTATGGTTATGGTTATGGTTATGGTTACGGTACGGTCACGGTCACGGTCACGGTCACGGTCACGGTCACGGTCACGGTCACGGTCACGGTCACGATCACGACCACGACCACGACCACGACCACGACCACGACCACGACCACGACCACGACCACGACCACGACCACGACCACGACCACGACCACGACCACGACCACGACCACGACCACGACAACGACCACGACCACGACCACGACCACGACCACGACCACGACCACGACCACGACCACGACCACGACCACGACCACGACCACGACCACGACCACGACCACGACCACGACCACGACCACGACCACGACCACGACCACGACCACGACCACGACCACGACCACGACCACGACCACGATTACGATTACGATTACGATTATGATTATCAGAATCCTGTTCCTCGTCCAACGTTGATCCCTATTCCTGGCATGTCTCACGGCTACATGTTCTACCTTGTAGGTGGGACGGTTTGTTCTCAAAAGATCCTTGATCTACGAGGTCAGGAGTGTCGGACTGACTGTGTAGTCGTCTGTGGAGATGTGCTGGGACACAGAGACCCAGACTCAATGGGAGCAGACTGTGGAGAAGACGCCCCGTCCCACGGCTGTGGACGAGGGCAGTGCTCGCTGCCGGGGAGGACAGTTCCTGCTCGTGCTGACTTAACATATC
>JAODUO010000540.1:180000-187500 GCA_025642075.2 Ridgeia piscesae
ATAATCATCAGCACACTCGTGACGTCGGTGGTAAGCGACTAAGCGACCAAAGGTAAGTGGCTGCAATAAGCTGATATACGTCATCTTCTGTAGGTGCCTTTTGTCATCGAGGCTCACATTTGATTACTATTATTTGGGAACGTGGAAATAATTACGCTAATTGTGAACGCACTGGCATAATAGCATCATAACTCTCTGCCTTTTTAGTGGAGTCAGTGGACATAATGAGTTTACATTCTCTTCGTAGATTTATTTTAAATGAATTTATATAATTTACATACAAAGGTTTACTAGTACATCTTCAAAAAAAAACTGTTACTGATAATAATTTATATAATTTACATTTATATTTATATTTATTAATATACATTTAGTATATTTCTTGTACAGCGCATCGATCCGCCATGCGGGAATTAGCGCTATATAGAAACTGTATTATTATTATTATTATTATTATTATTATTATTATTATTATTATTATTATTATTATTATTATTATTATTATTATTATTATTATTATTATTATTATTATTATTATTATTATTATTATTATTATTATTAAATATCGCGTGCTGAATGCAACGAGACAATTTACGACAAGAGAAACGATATTTTCACGGAAGTAATTTTCGGGTTTTAAACGATATTGTGATTAGCGATAATGTGGCCGGCGACTGACCTCGGCTCTTGTTGCTGGCCTCCTGCAGCAGTGCGGCGCGGTCGTACTTCTCGTGCGAATAGTACGTCACGATGTTCGGGTAGATGCCGCCATTTTGAAAGCCCTCGTCGAGGCTCTCGCCGAGAACTCTCGCCGAGAGGTCGCTGCGGTCAACGATGAGCGAGATGTCGGTCCACGCGAATTCGTTGAGCACGCCCATGAAGACTTGACGCATAAGGCACTGGCAGTAGGCGAGGCGGGTGAGTAGATGGTAGTGCTCCTTGTAGCGGAACCGACCACTGTCGCCGAATCCTGGAAGTAAACGTAACGTATTGTAGATCGCGATATACCTGTTGCGTGCAGGAAAGCTCAAAGCGCTCAAGACTTGATGCCGTGGTTGAGATGTCCAATCGAACACTTTCTCGATGTGTTTGGGACGCATTCATCCACGCTGCGCCAATGTAGAATTAGTGTATTTATACTGGCATACCAACTACTTCCTATAGCCGGTTTATGGCGGCTACAAGAGAAAACGAACGGCGATGTTATGCGAGTCCGATGTTCTTATGATCGTGCCACCTCATTCATGCAAAATTATGATGAGATGATAAATGCATAACTTCAAGACGTGTGCGTCATATCGTTTGGATAAACTATATATATATATATATATATATATATATATATATATATATATATATATATATATATATATATATATATATATATATATACATTGCTTTCACCAATATTGACAGAGCGGTAGACAGTAGACACGTTATCATTATATCGAAAAGCTTTCTTGGATTCAGGTGGACGGCGCGTTTCACGTTTAGGATCAATAGAGACAATTAGTTGAAGTGATCCTTGAAATTGTCATGTTTAGTACATATCACTCCAGGTTAAGGAGATTCTAATTAGGACGGATTACATTAGTCGAACCTACAAACATGGCGGACGTTGACATTCAACTCTTCAGAAAGGTGACCACTCCAACAGACGCGGCACAGGACGTGAATGAAAGGGAATGGACTCATCTGTGAAAGGTAGATACAACGCCAACAGCTACAGTGGCGTTGACTAACTTCTGTTTTAGAACCTTACCGTCGAATATAGTAAATACTGCAAAGGTCAAGATTAACTAAGACACTTAATTGCACCCAAAACTGTTGCCGAATAAGCTTCCACATAAACATTGCGGCGTTTTACCATCACCGCCTCACTCGGTTTTCACGCCTTTGAAATACTGAGGATGATCTCTTTGTAGAAATATTTCTTTCTTCAGATGTTAGTTAGAAAGCCACATATTTGCATCCCCTTATTAACAGGTTTATGATGTTGCGTTCCATTATTCAAATCGAATGTTGAGGACCACATTAGACATTAGGGTAATTTTGTGTGCTCTCATGTGTTATCGTCGGTATAATATATTATAGTATTACATGCATGCTTCTTCTTTATTTGTTTTTGCATAGTAATTAAGTTTATTAGCATGTATATAATTTTTACCAAATTAACTCAATAAATCATCAAGCGAAATGCAGAAATATACTTAACCTAACCTTAACCTTTGTGACCGTTTTAGTGCGTCATTAAATATTATATTTTTGTGGAAAGCACAAGTCATTGCATGATATACCAAAAGAATTTCATTTCTGAAATGCGGTCCAGCGATATTACTAAACAAAACATTCCCTATAATCCGTATTATATTTGATTTTCAGTTTTCATTAGGTCATATATACATCAGATCGACGGAGAATAACTGGACATTTAGTACACTTATCGAGAGGTCGGGAAGTATATGTAGCGATGGAGTGGGTGCCTGAAGGTGACAGCAGAAAGAGAGGAAGGCCGACTAAGACCTGGCGCAAAACATTTAATGGGAATCTGACAGAAACGGAAATTACGTGGAATGAAGCTAAAGAAATTGTAAAAGATCGGACTTAATGGAGAAATCTCGTCGCCCAGTGTTCCGGAAGGAAAAGGAGGAACTAACTCTACGTGAATACGTAATATATAGTGCATTGTCTTGCTTGTTTTATGTTAGTTAGCATGCAGTGAATGTTAGCGAACTAGTTATTTAGTTTTAAGCATTGTCAGTTGATGCTTATAACGCATAATAAAACTTTTAATACAGTAATTATTGTTATACTATAATTAACGTCGTGATAAAATTATGCTTTGAAACAGTGGGGCTTTGTGCTAGTGGCGTGCACAATATCTTAATGAGTCTTTCTGAACTAGTATGCTGTATACAAATTGTATTTTATGGTAAAATATACCATTTTCTTCTTCATTACATTCCGACAATTAATATACAATACGCTGTTATTAACGCCGTTTCCCGCCCTCTAATTTTTCTTTCGTTCTTTCTTTCTCAGTTAATATAAAGGGTGGTAACAATATTTACACAACCGTTCAATATAAAAAAATACGTATGGTTTTAACCCACGTTCATTTGGACATTTATCATAGCTAATGCTCACAATTATGTTATAAAACGTTACAGTTGTATCTGTGTATACAGGTTCTAGCCTGTATCTTTAGCACCTGCACTTTTGCATGCAGCCTTTTAGGTGAATCCTAACTATTGACTTTATGTGTGGACCGGTAAGACCCTGCGAGTCTGGACGTTGAAGGAAATTCGATTATCTCGGCGGTAACGATGGCAGATATTGCGCAACGACGCCGCGTACCTGTTAGAATCGGTACGTTCCAATAGCTGGCCAGTCGGGCCGTCGGGTCGAGAGCGTACGTGCAGCCAGGGCCGACGAAGGCAACCACTTTATCCTTGTAGAAGAGATCGCTGGCGAGACCTGTACGACGGAAACAATGACCAATAAAGCACTTGGAATGTATCAACTCGTCTCAGCAATGACATAAGTAAAGCGACGTAATTACGGCGGTACACGATCAAAGACGCAATCAACGAAGATCCAAGGCCGCTACTCGTCGCGAGCTTACTTTATTTTAATCACGCGTCGTCGTATCAATAAAGCACTATCGTAGTCTATAGTGTTACGCATCCGTTAGCCTGTCGTATCTTAGGACAGAGACATCCCTGTGTATTTGCACGAAATATTATAGTTCGCTGTCACGCTATAATTCCATAATAATCGTAGCCGTTTCTTTGAAAGAGAGAGTTACTAGAACGTCGATGGTGACAACACTGCAGCCTGAAACAACAGCTGAAAATTACAATATGTAATAGTTAAATATTTTGTACTGATGAAGCGGTGCGTCAAATTGTACTAACTGACAGTATTATTAATTTGTGTGATTCGAATGGTACATAAAAGCATAATAATCGTAGCCGTTTCTTTGAAAGAGAGAGTTACTAGAACGTCGATGGTGACAACACTGCAGCCTGAAACAACAGCTGAAAATTACAATATGTAATAGTTAAATATTTTGTACTGATGAAGCGGTGCGTCAAATTGTACTAACTGACAGTATTATTAATTTGTGTGATTCAAATGGTACATAAAAGCAGCTAGAGTTTATGAAGCAAATCAGACGGATGGAAGGGGAAAAGTAGGAAGAACAAAACACTGAGAAACAGACAGGTGGACAGGTGTACAGGAATATATTTGGAGAGGCGGACGGGCAGACAGGAAGACAAGGTGGACAGGAAGACAAGGTGGACAGGAGGAAACAGTCTGGCACATGCATGTACATTCATAGTCACACATACAAACATACAAACATACAAACATACAAACATACAAACATACACATACATACATACATACATACATACATACAAACATACATACATACATACATACATACATACATACATACATACATACATACATACATACATACATACATACATACATACATACATACATACAAACATACAAACATACATACATACATACATACATACATACATACATACATACATACATACATCATACATACATATATATATATATATATATATATATATATATATATATATGTATATATATATATAATATATACATGTATGAATACACACCTATACATTCATATACACTCAAACACACACACACACACACACACACACACACACACACACACACACACACACACACACACACACACACACACACACACACAAACATATATACACACGCACGCACGCACGCACACACATAAACAATTCAATTTCAATTTCAATTTATTTCAAAACACACAACATAAAAAAAGCAAGCAATACAAATACAAATAATAATAAGTCACATGGTACGAATGAAATACAATTAAGAAATATGTTTTGAAAAGGAGTAGACATGAAGTGAAACACTTATATGTGCAATACAAACAAACAAAGGTTCACGCTACATATCGTATGTCCTACCCGGCGCAACGGCCCCGTCGCATTCTGGCCCGTACGAGCGCATCTCCGGTACGATGCGGTAGGACCCGTTCAGAATCTCGCTGTTGACACGCTCGATGGCCATGTCTATCGCCGGCGCCGTCCGATGGTAGCCGTAGACGAGGTCTCTGTCGTTGATGAGAATGACTCCGATCTTTATCTCCGTTACAGCTGTACACTCGACCAAAACAATAACGAAGAAAACTGTCGCGGCAGCTTTTGCGTGACTCGCCATTATTCATAAGGCAATCGCAGTTGGTAAGTGTCGTATAAAGTATGGTTCTTGCATATGCAGAAACTTGACTGAGACTCACCCGACAGCTATAATGTCAATCTGCACAGACAATGTCTAATGAAAGCCATTTGTTATTCAGTGACTTGTGCGCACAATATCAACTTCGCGGAAATCCGGTTCTTCTTGTTCGGCCTGGGATATTGTTAAATGCAAGAAATGTCCTTTAAAGCTCGACGTTCGTTAAACTCCACATATCAGTGTGTTGCACGAAAACTGATGATCTGTAAGTCGCGTCTTCCAAAGATAAGTCTTGCAAAGTAACTCTATCAGTGTCCGTCCAGCTATCACCCGTATCAGAATGATGTCTTCCGGTTTCTTATTGCGAAGTTGTTTATTTCCTTATGTGCGTGAATATAATACGTCCAACGTTGTCCTTATTATTGTAACACGTCCGGTGTACCGTGGTCCCCGTACAGTCTGTCACAACACGTCCCTTGCGTCCACAAAAACACAGCTCTACGATGTGTAACTTGTTCTACTATACAAACACGACAAGTGTCCACACCGGCAGCTGGGTCGCTGTCTACTTCGACGACGACGCAAATTACACGTGCGTTGAAGGACCACCGGCAGCTGCACACTCAACGACTAAAGTAGTCACCCTCTCGTCTCCTCTTTAAAGACGCGGCGATCGATGCGCATTCAACGATAGGTCGGTTATTGGTCGGTTGATCCGCGGCGGAAATGAATTCCTTATTGACGCCGGCGAATACAATTATGTTAACCACGCAGCGATATGAAATCCGTTGGAATTGCTATGCTCCACGAAATGACTCAGCAATGTGTGGATGACTTCGTAACTCTAACGAGTCATGACCTGTTTTGGGGAAGGCGGTCAAAAGCCAATATAATATACTGCCTAAACATAAAACGTGTCATCGTTTTATTAAGGACTATGTTTTTTATATAAATAATGTAAACTTCTTAGGGGAGGGGAACGGTGGTTAATTACGATCTCTCAGGCGTTTGTCATTGTTGTATTATACATATAAATTTATGATAGCACTGGCGGGATGGATAATTCACAAATTGGCTCTAGTAAACATAGATAGGAGGCGCGAAACGCGAAGTCAAACAGGCGCGCTCAAAACTAGTTTTTCACAATTTCTTTTTAAATATTAGGCCTAACTTTATTTTCATCTGTGCGTTCTAAAACAATGGACACTGACGTGCCGTTGGATACATCTGTCAAGGAATAAAGGATAACGCATTCCTTAAAACTTTAAGACTGTTACTAAAATTAATATCGCAATAAATTATGTGTCTGACGAAATTTGTGTCGTTTGACAGAACACAAACTGTAGCTAGTTTGTGTTTATCCTTCAGATTGTGCAAGTAGCTGTAAACGTGTACTGCACCGAGCATGCAAACCATCATGCAGCTAAACCCAACAGGTGTCAGTATTCGAAAAAATGTCGGGAATTTCGACACGTGACATAAACAGAGTATGATTCCTCCGTGATTGCAGATGTCTCCTCTAGGAATGATCTCTGCAGTCTCGCGAGAAGCCTTGCTTCTACAACGACTAGTACAACGGAGTAACCACACTCCGTCGTCTCCATCCAGACAGGATACGTGGGAATGACAGTTCATTGTGTGACCTTCCTTGCACTAATCAGTGACTGTAATTAGCCGAGTTATTAAACGTAAATAGACGTAATGGCCGGTTTACACTTCGCGTAGCATCATTGACACTTGTGATCGCGAACGGTTACAAATGTGATTGCGACCATTGCTTTGTGCTTTTCGATATTAAAAAATGCATTGTGAGGACATGGTCCTTCAAAACGCCCCGAACCCTGGTTTTAGCTTTCATTTTTAGCTTTCAGTTAACAATGATTAATTGGTAACCGTAATATCGTAACATATCTTGTTTGGAATTATTATGTTGTCGGAAGTTTTTCTTTAGGCACAAATGAGGATAAGGTGTCCGTTGTGTTGACGGCAGTGTGAAGGTGTAGTGACCGTGGATCATAGGTCGGCTAATGTGTCGTTGAGTAAGCGTCATTTATATGAACGAACTCGCCGGCGCAGCATATGTGTGACTTCCGCAACCCTTCCTGCTCGAGCGAGGTAATCAACCTAGAAGCCATTTGGCGCCTTTTCGCCAATTGTTAGCGCACCTGTGTAAGATTTAGACGCGAATAACAGCTCATCAAACCTCCTCTTGCCATGTTT
>JAODUO010000540.1:190000-195000 GCA_025642075.2 Ridgeia piscesae
TGTGTGTGTGTGTGTGTGTGCACATGTGCGTGCGCGTGTGTTTCCGTGTTGCTATGTTTGAAACCGATGCCATTTTATTGTTGAATGTTCCTTCTAGGAACACCGCCCCTCAGTGGAAATTCAGCGAAATTAAAAGTACACCTGGTGACAAATTTGCATATTTGGTCAACGAATTTGTTTTTTCTTCCCTGTTTTCCTTGTTCACCCAAACACTTAGCTCAGAATGTTTCGCTACAACGACACGTGTATGATCTTCGGTTGTTGCACTATGTGTCACGTTACCAATTCGTCCACATCGCCCACTTAAAACGACCGTGTATTATTAGGTAGATGCCCTGTGCTAGATGAGCTATCATTATCATTACTGGTGTTATATTGCACGCAAATGTCGAAAGTGGCTAATATTGGCGGTACCTGGCGTCAGCTGTGAGACACCTGATTAGCGTCCATTACGTAGCTGACCTCAGAGAAGGACAAGCTCCACAAAGCATGCAATTGCTTCATGTTATTTTTCGTGTTGTAATTCTGCTTTTTACAGTTGTTTCAATACACAGTTTTAGTATTTGGCTGAATATATAGTGGTACTGGAATTGTTATGATTTTTAGCTCAATAATTAGTCTGAACAACGTGCTTCTAGGATGTGAATTTTCCCAATGAAATGCTGAGGTCGACCAAATGAAAGCATAAACACCACTATTGGCTTTACTTCAAGTCGTTGTCTGTCGCCATTTCCATGTTCAGTACATTCTTCGTCACCACGTGGATTATGTTGTGCAGTTACCTAGAAGAAATCAACTAATTGGTTAATTCGTGCGTTAACGAATTCACCGAACTCAACTAGGTCAGTTATATATATAAAGATACATTCTGATTAATGTCAGCGTGACATCAGATGATGTAATCAATATATAATACACATGGTTAGAGAAGCAACATAATACTTATGTATAAATAAAACAAAATGTTATTACATCGGCTTTGATGTTTCAGGTGTGTGAGTTAGAATTACGACGGATCGCTTGGTTAGATTGCATTGCATTGCATTGCATTGCATTGCATTGCATTGCATTGCATTGCATTGCATTGCATTGCATTGCATTGCATTGCATTGCATTGCATTGCATTGCATTGCATTGCATTGCATTGCATTGCATTGCATTGCATTGCATTGCATTGCATTTCACTTCACTTCACTTCACTTCACTTCACTGCACTGCACTGCACTGCACTGCACTGCACTGCACTGCACTGCACTGCACTGCACTGCACTGCACTGCACTGCACTGCACTGCACTGCACTGCACTGCACTGCACTGCACTGCACTGCACTGCACTGCACTGCACTGCACTGCACTGCACTGCACTGCACTGCACTGCACTGCACTGCACTGCACTGCACTGCATTGCATTGCATTGCAACAAACCTCCTCGGTTACTTACTGCACGTTCTTCGAAAGTTACGAGCTTTCTACGTTGATCCACTACTTCTTCTACGCCTTTACCGTAGCATAATTGAGCCTCGCTTAACCTACTGCAGCATTTGTTATAACCCTGCTTTTTCTGTGAAAAACCGTAATACGCTTCTCAAAATCTCACATGTTTCTGCCAAGATCATTGGTTTATCTACACCAATGCTCTCCGAAATAATCGACCATGCAATTTTGAAGAAAGCTCGTGCTGTCGCTACTGAGTCTGATCACCCGCTCTCTGCGTTCTTCCACGTACTTCAGTCTCAAAGGAGATACCGTTGTATAAAATGTAAAACATCTCGCTATAGCAGGAGTTTTATGCCTGTGGCCATTAGAATGTTGATTGCTAAATGAGTCATATTTATGTCACCCGATTGAATTGTTCTTGTAGTGGATACATCTGGAAATTCATTTGCATTTTGTTGTGACCATCCGATATATTTTAGATGTGATCATGAGTTGTAAAATGCATATCCTTTCTAAGGACAACAAAGTGATTTGATTTGATTTGGTTTGGTTTGGTTTGGGTTGGGTTGGGTTGGGTTGGGTTGGGTTGGGTTGGTTTTGTTTTGTTTTGTTTTGTTTTGTTTTGTTTTGTTTTGTTTTGTTTTGTTTTGTTTTGTTCTGTTCTGTTCTGTTCTGTTCTGTTCTGTTCTGTTCTGTTCTGTTCTGTTCTGTTCTGTTCTGTTCTGTTCTGTTCTGTTCTGTTCTGTTCTGTTCTGTTCGGTTCGGTTCGGTTCGGTTCGGTTCGGTTCGGTTCGGTTCTTCGCTTCGGTTCGCTTCGGTTCGCTTCGCTTCGCTTCGCTTCGCTTCGCTTCGCTTCGCTTCGATTCGATTCGATTCGATTCGATTCGATTCGATTCGATTCGATTCGATTCGATTCGATTCGATTCGATTCGATTCGATTCGATTCGATTCGATTCGATTTGTAACCGAGGAGATCCTTTGGAAACTTCAACTGGATTACGACGAGTTACCAAGCATGCTTCGATGTTCATCGTGTACGTTTCAACGAACAATTTACAGCCTATGTCTTCAGGAACAGGGTTGTCAGAATAACAAGTAGCATGCTCAGTTCGGATAGCTGAATAAAGGAATTAGTACGTGCTTACATTATTATGACTGTAGGTCTATCCGTAGATCGAAAATTGTATATGGAAAGGAAACTGATAGCCACACTGGTAACGCCAACAACGACAGGTTATAGTCGTACGTACGTATCCGTGTGTACGATCGTATGCGTGTGGATATGCACCCTATGCAATTGTGTTTAAATATGCATTCGTCATCGAGGCATAATAAGAGTCAGTGTTAAAAATACGTCGTGGTATATTTATAGAGCATTGACATTCTGGTTAATGTAAAAGTCAGACAACGTACGAATCAACAGCCTATTAGAAAGATGATATTCCGAAGCGAAAACGTCAACGAAGTTATAATACAAAGGACAACGAGGTTAAAATACAAAGGACAACGCTCCTTCATTACGTCGAGATCAACGTAATAACTTGTACCTGGGGAAATGAGGTAATATATTCCATTTGTCGAAAGGGACCGCAGTGAATTATGTTCCCTGATTTCGCCCACCGGTCTGGCATAATTCCAATTCAAAGATATTCTGCGAGAGATTCGCACATGATTTATCAGCATAATTCCCATTGAATCATGCGATTGAATCAAAACAACAGACCAGATTATGCCCGCGCTAGTGGAGTCGATTAATTGATTACTACCGCCATTATACGGCGATGTCATCTTGACCTCGGACAAGTTTCCCATAACCCCGTGAAGACGTTGAACCAGTCCGAGAGAGAGACAGTAATTAGTGATGTTCATGCCTGATTATATATGAACGACTTGACCACGTAGAGCCATCGACTAGGCACACACTGGTGTCTGTTAATTCAGGTATTTCTGGGTCATTTGGTGATTCCAGCAGTGCAATTTGTTGTCAACGTGGCGCATTTGGTTCGTGTTAGTGACGCCTCATTGTGGACCGCTCCATATTAAGAAACCAATGATGGTAATTAAGTGAGTTTTTTTTGTAACTTCTAACGTGAGTTACCAGGCACTAAAACAGGTAAATGAGACCACATTGTGTGTGTGTGTGTGTGTGTGTGTGTGTGTGTGTGTGTGTGTGTGTGTGTGTGTGTGTGTGTGTGTGTGTGTGGTGGTGTGTGTGTGTGTGTGTGTGTGTGTGGGGGGGGTGCGATGGCAGTAATAACCTTATATATATATATATATATATATATATATATATATATATATATATATTTATTTATAATGATATATATACATATATGTATATATATATATATATATATATATATATATATATATATATATATATATATGTGTTTGTTTATATGTGTGTGTAACATTGTATAAGCTGGTGACCTTTTTCATTGCGTCATGGTTCAAAGGATTAACGGTTACTATAGATACGACAAGTATTCTAGTGGATAGTTGTTGTATGCAACCGAATCCCAAGGTCACTTTGATACTGGAGCCACCTAGAAACCATGTCCACCCTAAGGTATGGTCTGAAATGATTTCCATAAGTGAACGGTAATTAGTCTCACTAATGTGAGCACGTCGCTGTTCGGGTCGCTTTGACCGAGGCAATATTAAACAAGGTTCAGCTATTTTAATTAACTCTGAAGGTGCAACACTCTAGGTCCGTCTGACCGTGGTCATGTTTCCTTAATATTTCAGCCGGTTGTTTATCTCACCCACGAAACATTATCATGCTGTGACACGTGTCCCAATTATGTTTCAGCCATCGTTTTTCTTGTTAAATGAACGTTGAATGAACGTAGTTTTTATTTTTTTCGGATAACGTCCGCTGATTGACCCTGTGTATAAGGCATAGGCTGTTGTTTAAAGTTTCTGTCGTGCCAACTGTCCAATATACAAGAGGCTGATACACAATTGTTTATTGAAACCGATATTGTTGTAGAATATATAACAGGGCGGTGTTAATTGTGATGTTATTTTAGAATATATATATATATATACCCGACGGTGTTAATTGTGATGTTATTGTAGAATATATAACACGACGGCGTTAGTACTGGTGTTATTGTAGAATATATAACGCGACGGTGTTAGTCCTGATGTTATTGTAGAATATATAACACGATGGCGTTAATCGTGTTGTTATTGCCATTTATGTTCAACAGACTTAATTTGCTATCTTCAAAAGTGTATAAGAACATCGAATACCCTGCCACCCAGTCAAAACACCCAAATGGACAAGGGAACAGGTGGAATATGGATGGTGCAACATTTATTTATATCCACAGGCTATCCGTTCGTCACAGGTTGGAATTTGTCAATTTGGTTTTGAAACCGGTGTTTGTGGTCTTGTCTCTGTGTGTCTGCTTTCTCAGACCAGCCCTGATGTCTTTGGCAGTTCGGACATGTGGTGTCCTTCTCGCTGCCGTACAAGGGTTGGTGGTGTGGTACAACGTTTCCTATCTATAATTCCCTCTGTCCATATTATATCGTTGCTCCTCGTGCAGTTCTCC
>JAODUO010000540.1:200000-240000 GCA_025642075.2 Ridgeia piscesae
GTTACATGTGACAGTGAAAAAGAAATGTTGATACTGACAATGTATTTCAAAAAAATATTTGAACAAGTCAAATACCTTAGGAAAGTATTTAAATACAAATACTTTTAATTCCTAAACATCAAACACAAATACTTTAAAAAGTATTTAAATACTTTCAAATACAAATGTATTTGACCCCATGTCTGGACCCATCTGATATACTACTCTTGAATATGCTCCCTGGTTTTGAAGTGTTGTTATTGTAATGTATTTGATCATGTGTATTTGAAATTAAAAAATGCCTCCTATTTGTATTTGATTCAGAAACCATAAATTAAATTATTAATCCAGCATTAAATGATACATCCAATACCTGAGAAAGGCGTTATTAATAATAATAACACCTGGATAGTGGATAGCAATAATCAGTTAGAACATTAGTGACACAACAGAACAACAGAACAAGAATGACACCTAGGGGTTCCACGAAAGTCGCCTTTATGTTAGAAACAGGATATTCATTAAAGTAATCATGAAAGCAATCATGCTTACATTCTAAAGTAATCGTATTCGTACTCGAGTATATTGTAAAGTAATCGTACTCGTACTCGAGTACATTTGTTTTCTGAGTACTCGTACTCGTACTCATGCATGTTCAAAGTAATCGTACTCGTACTCGAGTACATTTGTATTGTACTCACTCCATCTCTGTTTGGAGTGCACACGTCTTTCGTCTTCTGTTCAAACTATTACGTCTGCCAAGAGCTAATTGTCAGCATTTCCCGAAGCTTACAAACCGTATACTACGGAGGAAAGGGGCTGTGGCTGCCCTGTGCTGTTGTAGCTTACTTGCTACTGTTGCAACGTAATAGTCACACTAATCAACACTGTGTATTCTTTGAAAGCTTCAGAAAACGTTAGCAATTATGAATGACATCTAATAATGCTGTAATTACAACAACGTTCGACTTTGCCTCAACAAATCTGTTCCAGGAAGATACGTCCATTTTCGAGTAATTACAAACTTTCACACGTCCTGTGGTGGGAGAAGATAAAGGCTTTTAATGGCCTTATGTTATTACAGTTAACGTTCTAGTTTTGTCACTTTGCCTCCATGTGGAATACATGCACTAATAAGAAACAGTGGCATAACTAAGACATAAAAGGGAGGAAAGGGGGCTTAGGAGAGTTACCCATCGTTTTCCAATGTAAAAATGGCTTAAAAGGAACATACATAGGGATACAAACCCGTTACTACGGATGCATGACACTAAATACGTCAGATAACTTTCCATACTATTTTACATTCGTCATCCATTGGACATTATGTCAATGGTATATGCTCCTACGGCCATACAATAAGATTCCACATGTTGAACTTGAGCTTCTCTTTGACGATGTGGCTTGAATTTTTATAGCATAGCTGCAACGCAATGTTATGGGCTAGATATTGTATTCGTCGCGGACAGCATGGTATCAATTTGAATTGTATCGTTGCACGCGACAGTCTTGATTTATATCTACAATGCTGCCAGCATCGTGCGGTAATAACCGTCATGTGAACAACCTGGCGAGATCGATAGCTGAAATAAATATAAGGTGCTATGAATGTACTAAAATGTCTTCTAGATTGGGGTTGGATTTAAGTGTACATTACTCGTGAAAGGTTGTTAAGCGGTGGACCAAATGACGAACAGAGAGTGTATTAATATGCCTTGAAGCCATCGAAGATCAAGTCTGGGATGGCGCGAGACAACAGATCGCAGGTCGTCATGTCGTTCATGTAAATCACACATTATTTGGTTGTGTATGATCTTCGCCATCGATATGCACACAATTGGGTAAACATTTTTCACATAAAACGCGGTCCATAATAATAATAATATAGAGACTTATTTTTAATATAAACGGTTAAGATTATGGAAATGTCGTTAATAACGTAGCCTCGAATATTCGTCTGTTATGGCCACTTGGAGTTATATAACGAAACCTGTACGACACATCCGCTTCAGCGCGCCCGCCGTGCATCTGCCCGCTGCTTCAAATGCTCCAGGCCAATTAGTCGGTCTAATACCAACCGATTTGTGAACATGTGCAAGTTACCGCACGAACGAGATGTCGTACTTCGGACACAGGTCAAAGTGACCGCAAACAGCCGTAGCACAACATCTCAGTTCATTCATGTGTGAAAAGAATTCTCGGGCCTCGGAGCGAGTCAGCGTGAGCGCGTGCAAAATCGAGGTATTCGCCATGTTGTTTTTAATTATATTATAGGATCAACAACTTCCATCTTCAGCATTAGGTTACATTATTCGCTGCATCGCTCGATTTCACAAACACTTGTTTTCTTTAGATTGCCTACACGATGTCATATTATCAAAAGTAAACGTTACATGAAACAGAAGAAAGGGTGCAGGAGTATTGGAAATGTTTTTACCGTTCGAGTGACGGAATAGTAGTAGAAATTTGTGACGACGTACATTCAACAAATCTTCTACCGACTGTTGGCCAATAAACATGATTATGGTTATAGTCATTATGGGAGTATTTTCTTGCGCATGCGGGAGATAGTTTTATACAAAACGTTCCCTGCATCGTGAGAGCCATATACAAGATATATATATATATATATTATATATATATATATATATATATATATATATATATATATATATATATATATATATATATATATATATATATATATACTTTACTCTGTATATAAATTCATGTGAAGCCACTGCAAAAGTATATATATATATATATATATATATATATATATATATATATATATATATATATACATATATTTATTATCACATGTGATTATCAAGATCGATTAATTGGATCAATCGTGTACCTTCAGCATTAGCATTGTCATTTGCAGCCGTACACATTGGTTGCAGTGCGCAAGAACAAAACAAACATCACGCATTAGCCGTCTGTGCTAATATGATTGAACTCGAGTCGCTAACAGCTAATATCGTTCTACTTCTCGCTGATAGTAGTCTTATGTTAATCGTGCTTGTTGGCAGTAACAGATTGCTTCCACTGATTGCAAGGTCATAAATACGCTTACGGAACTCACATAGAGCACACTGTACCACACGTTGAGCCACCAATTAGCAATTGGACAGACTTTGGACACGAAGACAACAGTTATCTCACACTCGCTGGCTACAGGTTAATTGGCGTGAAAATGTGGTAATTACTTTGAGCATAAGCCAATTAACTCAGCATAAATACAAATGACATCGTATTTCATTATATTCTAAAACGTGTGTAGATGACTCACCATTGTTTGGTATATTATTACATAAATCGATAACGATCCCAATACAATTAATATCCAGATGAGCCAAAACATTGTTTGTTGTCAAAAATAAGCTAAAACATGGTTGAAAGTGAACGAGTTATATTTTGACTTAGGAGGATTTCTCCACAAAGCAGAACAAACTATGATTTGCATATTTTTGACTAATCACGCTTAGGTATTTATTTTGTGCTTACAAGTCCACCTTTCTGGTAACCAGTTGATTGATCAATCAATGCATCAACCAATCAATATTTAGACTGCAATGATGCTGAAAGGTTCACATCTATGGAAGTTATTCAATAAAAATTAAGATCTAAAAACTGCTAATATGGTTTCCAAAATTGGTTTCGATGTCATAATTATGTACAACAGAGACAGGTAATTGTTTATTTATGAACTATATTTATTTGGCATTTGTTCTCCCATGCGAAAATTAATAACAATGCACTGACATTATAAATTGTATTCATCTTTTTTATCATAAAATACACAAACACTAAATGCAACAACTTAAATTCCAATAAGCAGGATTGCTGAAGTTAGTAGCGGTACAATTATGATGGTTAAAGCTGCAACAGTTAACATCTTGAAATAATGTCCACTAGCATATCAACTTGATAATAGCATTTCATTGATTTCAAAATCCAAACAATTAAATGAATAGTAAATAACCCATTGTCAGTGCTGGATTTTAAAGTTATTGATTTGATTTTGATATGAAATGAACCATTATTACCCATAACAGATACTAAAAAATTGCAATACAAAATTTCAGCATGTATGTATTTCATGTAAACATATTAATCAATATGCAGGTACAGTCCATACATATCTAAGACAATTATTATGTGTACATAATTTTTTTTTTATATTTGTCTACCTTTGCTGACAGTACAACCTCATACTGTATATATTACTGCTGATTATGCACTGAGCCCTTTCCACTGGTATCAATTGCAAAGCTTCCTGTATTTATCACTTAAATAATGCTAATCTAAAACATTAGTTATGTCTACATATGTAAAACATTCCTCTTCCCACAAATACAATGTATAATAACATATCTGACTTATGTAACTGGTCAGTCTCTTTGAACAATAATTATAAAAGTAAAAATACAGCTAACTGACACGAAAATCGCATTACCATAAAGCATACACATTATGCTTAAAATGATGTAGTCTCTTCATTTCATATTTTTAAATTAAACAATTTTTTATATATTTTATAAACAAACACTTTCCTGTGATTCAAGCATCTATATATCGAATATGTAAATCTAAAGGATCGATTTGTGGTTTTGGTACCTACATATAGACATGTTACCAGCATGAGATATCAGGACTTTGGACAGTCAGCCATGTCACATTATGACAACATAGACATGGACATATCTCTCACATCAGCATAATACACGACAAGTAAAATTTAAAGAATATATATCTCTAAAAAAGCATGAACCACCTTTCACTATGCATAATTTACAAATGTCACAATCTACCAAAAGGTCACATCGGGGTCATAATTCCAGGAGAGGACCAGCCCCATCTTTTCCGAGTAATTTGTTCCCCTACATAAACGTAATCACCATCGTCGACATGGTTACCGAAAAGCAGATAGAATGACCAACACAGCGCTAGCAGGAATCGGCCAAGTGTCATTATGGGATGGATCCAGAGGATCGCCAGGAGGCAGCACGTGCCTGGGTGACGCATGTGTCGATAGAGAGACTGTGCCCGACGAGACTTGTACTGCAGGGGGTCTCCCAGGCCGAGACTGTAGTAATAAACCTGCAACGAAGAAATTAAGTGTTTCAAAGCACAATGCGATAAAAGTAATTCCAGGTGAGATTTCTTAGCAAAATTTCAGATTTTTTCATCACCGAATTTGTAATGTATATTTCAGTTAATTTGGGATTCTTAGTAATACAAATATCATGTTTATATAACGAGGATTTGCCATAAATTAGATTTTCAGCAGTTATACCATTGAGTCCTGATGATTTCTCTTTATAGTGATTGGATATAACTAATGGTCAGTGATAACTCAGCGGCAGTTTTACTACCTGTTTATATAATACAACTATACTTGAAATAAGAAGGTGCATGAAAATCTATGTTAAACATTTGTCAAGTTTTTTCTAGGCATACTAACATTAGCATTTACATAATTACATTACAAGCTGGTTCCATATCTTTATAACGTATTTATAGTATATTCATAACAATCTTTTTGGTAGTTCCTACATGGCTTTTGCTGACCTCATTCATGACAAATTCAGAAACGATTAGTGGTTACATCTGTTGTGTTACTAGTGAAAGTAAGAGTGCAATAAATGTAAGTACAACTTCATAATGTTCAAGTGTTTTGTCGTCCCAAGCGATCTGTAGAATCTACCGGTAGTGGTATGATATCCTTTACTTCCATGTCAGACCATTATGTTACCTGTTTAATGCCAATGAGTTCTGCAATGTCCATCGTCAGTGCTGAACCATAGACAATAAGCCAGGCCAACAGGTGGAAGAGGAAGAAGAATGTCCACAGAACTGGACGGCCATGGGAGGTATCGATGAACCACACGAAGGCTTCAGGCACGCTGAGCCAGTTTACCATGAGAGTCTGAAGAAATCACAGAACCACTAGAAACATAACCTACACAAGAGTACAAATAGTAGTCTGGATGTAGGTATTTTACAGTCCTTCAGTATATGAAATAAAACACTTGCCATATCAGGGCTTTATGCAGGATAAAATTATTGCCAGTCACACATGTTTTGGTGGACACGTGGATGTGAACTGTTAAGCCAGTTTACAAACTTTCAAATGTGTCTGATGACCTGAAATGGACTACAAACACACATGTGAAACAATTTCACTCACTTTCAAGGCATAACTAACAATAACTATTGTTTTGGAAGACCTTTTTTTCTAGTTTATGAAAATTATGTTATGCATCTGTTAGATAAAGGTGTTCCTGTCGCAGTCAATGTCACTCACCTGTAGTGCATAAGCTGTTGCTATAACATAGATAGGTCTTTCAATGACTGTCAGATGCAAGGTTGACAACAGGTTCTTCCAACAGTCAGTGGCCATAAGAGAATGTTGGAGGACAAACACCAATAGCAGGATTCCATTCTGCAGCAGCGACCACCAGATACCTGGCAAGTGGCAACAACTGGCTTTAAAGTGTAACAACAAAAGTCAAACATCAGGTAGATTATAAAATGTTAGCCGTTCCATATTCAGAAGTTTGTCAATGATTACTGATCTTGCTTAGATCCATATGCAGTGGCCTCTATCTTTGTTGTAGAACTTACCTGTATCCTATAATGAAGACAGCAAGAGTTTGTGCTATAAATATCCCTGTTCAAGAGCGTGAATTTTGTATTTGAAAAATGGCAACGCCACATTAACGACATCTTTCCAGTACAATGAGTATCAATGCCATTACATTATACTTTGTACACGGTATCTACAAATGCATGTTTCTTTACCCCAAATACTAAGATGAATGTGTGTTATCTTCCCATTTGTTATTCGTAATTAAGTGTCACTTGTCTGTGTCATAATTATAACACACTGTAAGCAACAATGGGCTTGCATGGAACACTGATTACATGCCACCACCCCACCCCCTAAACACAGCCTCTATCTTAGTCAATCGTTGCCCACCGTTACATATCATATGAAGTGGATTGTCCACGTGCATCTAAAAATAAACTATCTTAGTATCTATCATCTGCGACAACTTGTCAGACATAAGTGCTTATTGAAACCACAACGCAAATCCCGTAAATGACACATAGGTCTAAAATCGTGTTTATTATCTGCACTACGTAAATTGCGATATGTCTATGATAATGTGGTAAACTCAATATTAAATCGGACATTTAAGATAAGAAAGGTATAACCCAAGATATTTAAGACCTGATTTTCTAGTATTTATCAGTCGGAAGCTACAACTGTTACCTATCGTCATAATAGTATTCTTGTGTCCAGTCCCCAATCAGCTCCAGTCGCGCGGAGTCACACCATGTATCGTGACCCACTTACAGGCCAGGCCCTATTACTGTGACAAAGACCAAGCCCAAATGTGGTCTTAGACATAGTTAGGCCTACTCACAGCTCGTTTGGCCTTTGAGCGATAATTGGTGATACATACGTAACAACTTATGCTACGCATTAAACAATCTAGTGCAAAAGGATTCGAAATGACAACATGATATCTGCTGTCTGGCAAGAATTTGCTGTCGGGAAAAAATATAAATTACCTGTGCCTTTGCATGTGTTTTCTGACAGTTCAATGCCCCACGATAGCGTCGCACGAAGCGACTGAGAAGACAGAAACTCGGCTAACTGGATCGCTGTGGTGAAGCACGCCATGAAACCTATGACCGCGATCAATCCGTAGAATAACAAACATATTCTAGATGCCATAACGACCGTTTATATCACTGCTACAAAAAAGCATATATAAACAGCAGCAAAACAAAAATGTAAACACTGACACAAGCGCTTGAGTTCAAGCTCCCCGAGTGTGGCGGTACCTAGTGTCCATTTCAAGACGCAATTGTTAGGATAGGGCGGGGAAGGATAACTTGTGGAATAAAATGCCCTCCTATATTTCCTTTTTCATGATTAATTACTATTAATTAGATGCAAGCATGGATCCAGGGGAACGCGGAGTTTTAGTTGGCTATATTATGTGTACGCAGGGTATGCAGTGCAAGAGTTACGGTAAACTCAGCCGGTCGTGGTGCTTTTCTTTGAGGTTTATCCATGTCATGTTTTGAAAGGAAATTTACATCGGGTTCAAGGATGAGGTATTTATTTAAAAAGTTTGTGGCTCTAGCTCATCTAAATATATATATATGTATATATATATATATATATATATATATATATATATATATATATATATATATATATATATATATATATATACAGACACGAAAAGCAGGCAAGAGACTATTTCTACTGCTACAACTCAAACGATCAGGCATTCCCGCTGAAGACCTTCTGATGGTATATACAACGGTGGTCCGGCCTACTCTGGAATACGCATGTCCAGCATGGTCGACATCACTCACATTGGGTCTCCAAAGTGATATGGAGCGTGTACAAAGACGTGCTATATATGAACATCATATACCCGAACACTCCCTATATCGAAGCATTAGTGAATGCACAGCTGACTTCTCTGAAACAAAGACGTGCGCGCAGTTATGTGAACATTTCTTCAACTAATCGAACAGCCGCAGCACACACTGCATAAACTACTACCAAAACCAAGGACTACAACACATAATACACTTACTCAGATTAAAAACCAACAGGACCAAGAACTGTTTCATTAATTGGTGTCTGTTCAACCAAAATAACTCACAGTGACTCTTAACAAACATTCGTGCATGCTGATATGGATATGTGTACAATATTGTAAAGCCTTAATTTATTTATTTTAATGTTTTAAACTATTTATAATTTTTTTATAAGTTTAGTCAAATACATTGACTTGTCGGCGTAACATTTTAACATAAAACACGTTTTAATGTCTTAAATTATTTTTATTAGTTTTATAAATACATATCGTATATTCTCTACATTATAATTTATAGTTATGTACGGTAATGTCTTAAATTATATATTATTTCAATCTATTTTAACTTTAATATACTTTGCATGTTTTATGTACCCATTTCAATCTTTTTGATTGCCCAGAGAGAGAGAGAGAGAGAGAGAGAGAGAGAGAGAGAGAGAGAGAGAGAGAGAGAGAGAGAGAGAGAGAGAGAGAGAGAGAGAGAGAGAGAGAGAGAGAGAGAGAGAGAGAGAGAGAGAGGAGAGAGAGAGAGAGAGAGAGAGAGAGAGAGAGAGAGAGAGAGAGAGAGAGAGAGAGAGAGAGAGAGAGAGAGAGAGAGAGAGAGAGAGAGAGAGAGAGAGAGAGAGAGAGAGAGAGAGAGAGAGAGAGAGAGAGAGAGAGAGAGTGAATAAACTATTATTATTATTATTATTATTATTATTATTATTATTATTATTATTATTATTATTATTATTATTATTATTATTATTATTATTATTATTATTATTATTATTATTATTATTATTATTATTATTATTATTATTATTATTATTATTATTATTATTATTATTATTAGCTCAATGATATACAATGAACATTTTTGGTGAGTCGATCTGCTATAGGTAATATGCACGTACCCCTTGATAAATCATAGATTAATCAATCATTGTCCAGGGGCACACAGTCTTAAATCCGGCCCTGATGATGACGATATTAATTAGACACAAAGGTCAGTGTGAAATTATATTCGTAGAAAGGTAATTTAAATTTCCAGCGTCCTTTCATGTGCAATTAACCGGTTGCAGGATAGCGTTTTTCACTCGACCGACGTTTCATAGCAATATGTAACCATGTGCGGTTCGGACCTAATATGGGTGTAGACACACTGTACATAAGGTAATTGATTCTAAGAAAACGAGGGTCATACCGAAGTCCATTGACTTCATGCGCCACATTAGTGATCAATCATACTGCCGACTTCACCGCGAGCTAAATCGGTCAGCCCAGCCAGCGACTCATGTCAATCTGACCCCTTTGCCAGGTCACGGTGATATAGAAATATAACATTCTTACACATGAACGAGATAGCATCGTCATAGTGTCGTTGCAACGCTACGAAACAAGAACATGCACTGCTGTCATAATGCATGGCATTGAAACTTACCATCATCATCAAATTTCTACACCTTCTGATATATATTATATATACATGTCTTACAGCAGAGTTAGCTAGGCTAACCGGTATTGTGAAGGGGATAGAAATGAGAATAACCAAAGAGACAGATGGAAGAGGTCGGAAGGAGCAATGCAGTGACAAGAGGGGTGAGGACAGGAGATTGAGAGGAGGGAGGGCAAGTGCAAGGAAAACAAATGGAGAAAGAACAACAGAAAGCATGACATGCAGTAAGGTGACAGGGGAGAAAGTGACAGTAGAGGAGCGGGGGGGACAATAGGACAAGAGAGGAGAGAAGTTCATGTGACAGGAGGTCAGTTGAAGGGAAGAAAGGAAGTGAGAGTAGATGTGTCGAAAGGGAAGCCAATAACAGGGATGATGACAGGAAGAAAAGAGGCAGAGAGAAAAGGACCAACAGAGAAGGCGGCAGGGAGAAAAGTCAGCGCACAGGTAGATGCAACACGGGGGAGCTACTCTGAGGCAGTGATTTAGGGGGCATTGAGAACAGAAAGGGTGTTTATGGGCAACTCCATTTTGCGAAAGACAGACAAGACATTAAGCAAAGGAGAATATGTTGTTGTTTGTCTTCCGGGGGCTTAGAGCATGTGACTGAAAGGATAGAGGATACATTGGGGCATGACCAGGGAGAATCCATATTAGTACATGTAGGGACGAACTATGCTGACAGGGAGAGGACAACTAGAATAGTGCAAAGATACAAACAGTTGGTAGGGAAACTGAAGAAGACAAGAGTTGAACAGTTTATTCTCTCAGGAATCTGGCCAGTAATGGGACGGAGGGCAGCAACATATAGGAACTGCAAGAGGATAGCAATAAACGCTCTACTAAAGCAGATGTGTGAAGAAGGAGTTGCATGGATTCTTGGATTTGTGGGGATATTTTGTTGGGAAAGAAGACATGTACGTACGTGAGAGATGGCCTCCATCTAACTGGAAAATACGCAGCAGTTTTCTCTGAGAACCTAGCTGCTTCGATCGATGGACAGTGGAACAGGTTGGAACTATTTAAACTAGATTCGCAGGGGGGATTCACAGAGAAGCCAAACACTGGAGGCATAGATAAGGACAGCAAACATAAATCAGCAAAGAATAGTCTGGAAAACTCTACAACATTTGGTTATAAATGTCTTTGTTTAAATGCAAGGAGCTTAGTAAACAAAAGAAATGAACTAAACATTATGGTAGAAGATATTGACCCTCACATATACGTATAACTAATACATCTTGGGCCACCACCGATATATCAGATGGCGAATTAGGAATGATAGGATATGTCATGTTTAGGAAAGATGGATTAGGAAGAAAGGGAGGTGGTGTTATTTTATATATTAAAGAATCCATCCAGGCTTATGAAATACAATTAGAAAAAGAAGCGGAATGTGAAGAAGCTGTCTGGTGTAACATAGTTACAGGAAACTCAACATTAACTGTTGGGTTAGTTTATCGAAGTCCAAACATAAGCACAGACGAGAATGAGAAAGTAAACAACGCTATAAAGGAAATCAGTAAACGGGACTGTATAATTATGGGGAATTTTAACAATGGGCGTGCAGTGGAAATCTCTACAGAGTACTGGGAGTGAGGATCAAAAGTTTTTAAAGTTAGTACAAGATAGTTTCCTTACTCAACATGTGTTAGAACAAACCAGGGGTTGGACATAGTTTTGAGCTTACAGAAAGAATTTGTTGATAATGTCAAGATATGTGAGCCACTGGGGTGTAGTCATCACAACCAGAATTTTCTGATATAGTTTATCACCAAAGTAAAAGGAGAACGGAATCGAAAAATACGGTGTTTCCTAGGAAACATTTTCACAAAGGAAGATAATATAAGGACATGAGAAAATATTTAGCAAAGATAGACTGGAATAACACACTGGAGAATAAGACAGCAACAGAATGCTGGAATATCTTAAAGAGTGAAATTGGCTGCATTGTCGAAAACAAATTTCCCTTGAAAAAACAGGGGAAACGGTCAAAAAGAAACACTAATCGAAAGAAGCCGTTAGAAAAATCAAGTACAAACAAATGATGTGGACGACATAAATTATAGACATAATGGAAGTGAAGAAGTCTATGCCATTTATAAAGAAGCACTTAACCAAGCTACAGCTGAAATTAGAAATTCAAAGAGAAGCTATGAAAACAAATAATTAAATTAGCTTTTAATATAAAACATGACAGCAAGAGTTTTTATGCGTATGTTCGAAGTAAACAGAAAGTTCAGAATAAGGTCGGTCTCTAGAAGGTAGTGATGGACACATAATAACAGAGGGATTCTTAATGGCAGAAAACCTAAATGAATACTTTAGTTCGGTGTTTACCAGGAAAGATATTAGAGCATTACCAGTACCAGATACTAAATTCAAAGGGAGAAAGTCAGACTATTTAAGACAACTAATTGTAATACCAAAAATGGTAGCTGAGAAATTAAGGGATATGAAGGATAATAAGTCACCTGGAGTGGATGGGATTCCTCCCAAATTACTACTGGAAATTGTAGAACAAATTAGCATACCGCTTTCAACAGTGTTCAATTTGTCATTAGAGGAGGGAGTAGTTCCGTTAGAATGGAAAGAAGCAAACATCATACCATTACTTAAAAAAGGATCAAGAAGCAAGTCAAATAATTATAGACCAGTGAGTTTAACATCGGTGATTTGCAAACTATTAGAAAGACTAATTAAAGATCACTTGGTTGATTTTCTTTTTAAAAATAACTTCATTAACCCATCTCAATATGGGTTTCTAAAAGCGAGGTCATGCTTAACAAATATGTTATGTTTTTTGGAAGATGTCACAAAGTGGGTAGATGAGGGATTACCATTAGATATAATAAGCTTAGATTTAAAAAAAGCCTTTGACAAACTGCCACATCAAAGATTACTACTTAAACTAGAGGCATAGGAAATGGTTTGATTAACAAAGAGTAGTAGTTGATGGGGAGGTTTCAAACTGGAAATCGGTTTTGAGTGGAGTACCGCATGGATCAGTATTGGGACCTGTTTTATTCTTAATATATATCAATGATTCGTATGATGATATAACAAGCAAGGTGTTGAAGTTTGCGGATGACATAAAAGTGTTTAGAAAAATTAAAAGTGATGCAGATAGGCAGCAGTTACAAGATGATCTGAATAAGTTGACCGAAGGGTCTGAGAAGTGGCAAATGCTGTTTAATTATGGGAAGTGTAAGTGCCTCCATTCAAGACATGGGAATGAAGACGCACAATATACAATGGGTGATACTGTACTAAATACTACCGTAAAGGAAAAGGACTTAGGGTTAATTATTAGTGCTGATATGAAGGTATCAGAGCAGTGTGCAATTGCAGCAGCGAAGGGAAACAAAAAATTTGGATTAATTAGGCGAAATATAGTGTACAAGGAAAAAGAACTAATAATATCGCTGTACAAAACAATAGTTAGGCCTCATTTAGAACATTGCATACAAGCATGGAGGCCATATCACAAGAAGGATATTGATATACTAGAAAGAGTACAAAGGAGAGCAACCAAAATGATACAAAAACTCAGGAATATTAATTATTAAATGCGTCTAAAAGAATGTGGATTAACATCACTAGAAACCAGGAGACTGAGAGGAGATCAGATAGAAGTGTTTAAAATATTGAATGGGTATGAAAATATTGACAGAAATGTGAGAAGGACTAGAGGACATGGAAATACATTAGCAAAGATGCAGTGTAGACTAGATATTAGAAAATTTACATTTTCATAAAGATCAGTAAATGAATGGAGAAGATTATCGGCTGATTGTGTAGGTGCTACAGTAGTGTTAATATGTTTAAAAATAAAATCGATATATACCTAAGAAAGGCGGGGTACATTTAGATAGATAGGTTGGACTCTCGATAAGCCAAATGGCTTATATTCCTTGTCCACCTGCCATCTAGAGTTGTTTCTCTAGGTGGCAAACTTGTTAAATCTTGTTAAATCGTGTTAAATCTTGTTAAATCTTGTTAAATCTTGTTAAATCTTGTTAAATCTTGTTAAATCTTGTTAAATCTTGTTAAATCTGGTTAAATCTGGTTAAATCTTGTTAAATCTTGTTAAATCTTGTTAAATATTGTTAAATCTTGTTAAATCTTGTTAAATCTTGTTAAATCTTGTTAAATCTGGTTAAATCTTGTTAAATCTTGTTAAATCTTGTTAAATCTTGTTAAATCTGTGTCTTCTCGATCTCGATCTTACCCAAATTTTATTTTTGTCTGTCCCAATATGTGATGCTTAAATTAACACTCATTTCTAGTATTTTTGTGTGATAATTATAATTAAGCTTATTTTTGCCTGGTTGGGGAATTGTAGAGCTTGCCTCAATTTTCAAGCAAATTCCAAAGTTACTCATGAACATGTCGCAGTTTGCTTCTCAGCTTGCCTTAGAATTAAATAATGAATGGTGTTTGATTGAACAGGTTTGCCAGAGAGGAAAGCATATAAAGCGTCTCCATTTCTACATAATTCATATGAAATGTACATCAGCATGAATTATATGAGTGACCTACATCATTATGAAATCCGACAATGACTTGTATCTACGTAGATAAATATATTATTATATCCCCAATTATTTTTTCCCCCAACTACATTCCAGGTGACGTTTCTTCGCATACGCAAGTAATTTGTTGTCATAAGGTACGTTTACGCTTCTCACTGAATCTCATACTAAATATACCTTCAGTAAGATATGTTGGACACTGTGAGCAAAACAAAGTATACATTATTTCAGTGAAGTTATGTATATCAAATTAACACCAGGCAACACATGACTTCAGTGCGCCTTAATCAGTGATGGAAAGAAACGTACAATATTAACATTTATCGGATGACATTTTAAGCAATTCTTCAGAATTTATCACCACAGGAAAATTAAAGAACAGTTCGTTGTATTTATATTATAAGTGCTTTGATGATGATGATTTTACACGTATCGTGTAGGCGTAGTCACCCGGAAATTGAAGAAGAACGTAATCGTGCGACAGCGTCACGCCAGACATGCTGCTACGGTTTATGCTGTCGCCGTGGTATCGTCGAAGACCATTTCTACCGGAAACTGTGGTTGACGCTGTTGTGATGAAATGATTCACGTGCATATTATTATTTTTAGTATATTCACACGGTTTTAGGTAAGTATTGCATATTGTACATGCATATTATATATTAAAAAGAAATGTTAGCGACGATAGCGCATCTATATACTACAGTATTGGCAGAAATTGGCGCCAGCTAGGCCTAGGGCAGCTAGGTTTTCTGGTATACCGGTTTTGTTTAGGTCGCTCCGTCATTCGATCTGGCCTTCCTCATGAACCTGCTGAGGCTCCTGTCGCAATCGCCCGTGGCTGTGCCTGCTCTGTGGCTATGAGTGTGACAGGCTGCAAGCTGCTGTTCTAAAAATGAATGTTATGAAATGCGACGTTCTATAGTCACCTCGTCTATACCGAGAATAAAGTGAATTTCGAAGTTCAGACGGGTTTTAACCCGACGTCACCACTGTCAAATAATTTAATTAACTGGGTGGGTTGGTCATGTAAACACGAGCCCACTGTCACTGACTGACACTGATTGTCTCAGACTACCCTGGCTCGGTTCTCTGGGGGCAGTGAGCCCAGTTTCAAGAAGCACACTTACAGTCGTTGTAACGCTACTAACGGTCGATAACTCATAGAATGCCTAAAACGTTATAAAGCTACGTTATTTGCATTTCATGAATATCCTCTGCCAGTTGCTCTTACCTAGCTCAGCTGCAGGTTAGATGTGCCGAAACTTAATTTAGTTGAATTATTTATGGGATGCTCCTAAAGTTCATTGATGTTCCAGCACCCCCACTCTCAACATAATTATTTTTAATGTGTACACTGGATATCCGTTTTGTACACGAACATTAAAGGTGGCATCTTGGGACAAAATACAGGCATTTCCCACTGTGACCTAATTAGGTCAGTTCTATATGATTTAGTTACTTACGTTAGAGCTAAATTGGTCTCATGAAACCGGTAGTAATCTACATCCGTACATGGACTAGTCACTAAAGCTACAACAAGTACACTGCCTAGTTCATGAAACTTGCCCCAGGAAACTGGATTTGGAAAGCAGCATACCACTTATCCTTGTCTTTTATAACGTACTGTGACATAACAAGTGCCATGTTGATATGTTGGGTAACATTTTGCTTATGGGACCTGCACTGGTTTTCCTTGCATTGACTATAGGGCATCCGTATGCTCTCTGTAATACAAACAATGAGCACCCGAATGGAATGGAAGAATTATATATATATATATGTTATGTCCCAAGTCATTTATATAAAAAAAATTGGACAGTGTGTCCCAAAAAAGTAAATAGGTACAGCTTAATGTTTAAAATTATGTGATATGTTCCACTTATGGTGCCATCATTAGTGCTAATATCTAGTGATCTATGTTAAGGCCTAAGTGCTAAAAATAATTTTTTTTTTAAACCCGGACATAACGTCTAGGACATGTGACTTGGGACATAAAGTCCACAGGCCAAATGGAAAAGTTGTAACTAGTGTTTAACACCAGACAGCACCATCTAGGACTAACATAAGTGTTTAAGGTTACACACTTACGATCTTCTGCTTTCTCTGTAAGACACCATATAGTCAGGGTCAACATCTTATGGTGTGATTAGTGTCTTTAAATATATACATGCCTCGTGAATTGGAAGATTGCTCAAGATTAAAAATGATGGAAGTTGGATTGAAACCACAATCTGGCATGCTACCACTCAATCACTGTTCCACACTACTAATTATTAGAATTTTAGATAAAATGTAATTGATTTTGTCATTCCCATTACATACAGCTTCACATCTTGATTTGTGTTCTTTGTCCTTATTGAATCTTTATCTGGCATAGATAGAGAACACTACTGGAATGCTAAATCCATGTTATTGTTGATGATGTTTAAACATAACATTTAATAAACAGAATTATCGGTAATAGTTTGTTTATATGGTGCTTTTATATTGATTACAGATGCCAATATGAGGAGATCGAGACTAACTGTGAAACCAAACATCTCTCTCAAGGGTGGTCGTGGAACAGCAGCGTTGGTGAAGTTGGAAGTGAAAGCGAGTGAACCAGTCACAGAGACAAGCCAAGGCAAAGAACAGTTGGCTGTGTCTGAAACTCCACAATGTGTTATAAAGAAGGATGCTGTGCAAACCATCGCATCCAAAACAGAGAAGTGTTCACCCCAGAAACACGAGACGCCATTGTTGACTGGTACAGTCACCAGCGTCACCAAAGGTGTACAGCGTCGGAGTCGCATCAAACCCCCAGTGCTTGTGACACGAAACCGGACAAGTACTGCTGAAGTTAAACGCAGCCCGGGCGATAAACGTGCACCACAGAACGATGCTGCTATTATGTCACCGTCAGTTGCTGGCAGTGAACACAGGGTGGCAGCACTGCAGCTGGAATCCAAAGATGTAGATGAAACTGATGCAACACTTCCACCACAGCCTTCCATAGACTCAGAAAACAGGTTAAATGCGGGAGGTGTGGAGGAGAACATTGTTGTAGGAGATAAATTGCAGGACCTGGTGAAAGTTTCCCCAGGTTCTAAGGAAGAACCCAAACATCTTTCTTCCCCCAATGCAGGGAAGGCCATCGGTTCCTTACGCCGCAGTCATTTCCCAAAGGCCAGGCCGAATCTCATCGACACCGGCCGACACGGAAGAACAAGGTACCATGTACTTTATTTAGCAAATCTAATGTACTTTATTTTGTACATTACATTTGCTTATGTGATGAAGCCAGTTTCATATCCTGTTTTGGGCTTTTGATCCTTTAATTTGTTTGTCATATACTTATCATTTAAGGATATTTACAAAGTATCACTATCAGTATGAGGGTTACAAATGCTATTTGAATTTCTGTTTCTGAAGATAATTGACAAACAGGGCTTTATGCAGGATAACATTATTGCCAATCACACATGTTTTGGTGGACACATGGATGTTAACTGAAATGGACTGCAAACACACACGTGACACCATTTTCACTCACTTTCAAGGCATAACTAACAATATCTATGGTTTTGGAAGACCTTTTTTTGCTCCCTCGTTTTTTAACCCGTCCACAATATTTCTACCCGTCCATATTCGTTTTTACCCGTCCAAATGTTAGCGTTTAGTCTACTCCATTTATCTGTCAAATCTGTGTCACACTTAGTAGTATTGTTCCAGTCAGCACTTTCACTATGAAACTCATCTTACTGTAGACATCCCTCCCAGAGTGAGACGGATGAAGAAGCAGGGAAGATGCTAGGGCCTCCATCGGTCCAGCGAGTGGCTTCTCTGTCTCCTGCCATTTCCAGGTAGGCTTAGTGACCAACAGGTCATGGCTCATTCCATGTCAAATCAATCACATAAAAAATGAACACCAGTTACAAGTTATGGACGATAATATAATGTTTAGTATATGAATTGGGGTCAAAGTTCGGTGCCCTACATCATCAGTACTAATTTGTATAGTTTGCTGTTATTGTACTGATGTTCTCATGTAAACCAACAACTGAATAAATGTCATAATTATTGGAGACTGGTGATGCTAGAATAGGCTAATAGTGATATATTTGACATGGAATGACCGCCATGGCTTCCAATGCCTAGCAGAATGTTTGGTTATCCATATCCACAGAGAATCATTGCTCCTGTCTGGTTGGATGACATTATGACATTACATAGCAGTGAAACATTCTGAAAGCAGAACACACCCTATATTCAAGGGTGTTTACAATCATGTGTTACCTACTAAAATGCAGATAATGTAACTAATCATGTACAGAATTAGAACATGTACTAAAGAAACCTTGCTCAAAAGTATAAAGACAATATATATGTAAAATATAAATACAAGTAAATAGAAAACAATATTAACGAATACATAATAGGCTAGTTGAGCTAATTAAGCATACAAAAAAAAGGGCTAGGATTGCAACTCTAAAGAAATCTGAGCTAACAGTGTTGTGTTGTAGACTTGTGCCAGTGAGTCCTGATACGCGGAGCAGTGAGATCTTTGTTCCACCGACATGTGTCAGTGCCTCTCCATCCAAACAGAGCTGTGGCGCAAGCGTAGTTGAAGATGTCGTTGAAACTGAACCACCAGAGGAGACGTTGAACAAAACATTGATGAGCAAAACAGAGAAGAAGGTAATTTTATCTTGAGAACCTAGATTTTGTATTACTTCTGTTAGTATCTTTAAAGGTTATGCGAAATAAATGTTTTAATTTGTTGAATTTTCAAACTTTGTATATGTACCCGGTAAGCCTAGCACTGGTGTAAAGTAATGTCATATAATATGCCAAATGTGAAGTCTGTTTTTATTGTGAACTTATGTCATAATGCTTGCTCTAAGTCTAACATGGTAACTTCACACCGCAACGAGTTCGGTAGTTTTTGCTGATGTCATCAGTGACTCATCAGAGTAATTGCCAATGAGTGGGGTTTATGTTTTAACATGTCAGTGTTGGCTTGTTCTTTCAGGCTGTTTATAAGTTTACAATCGTGGAATATATTTTTATATCACTAGGTCTTACCTACAAATGTGGTGCTGGCTGAATGCAGGAATTGTCTTAACTTTTTGAGTTACTGATGTTTGAATACTGTGAATGGTCACCTTCGCATTGTACATTTGCCTGCTTATGTAAAGAATACATAGTTAAATAACTGGAGGTAACTCTGGTTTTTAATACATATCCAGCTTGTAGATCAGACTCCAGAGGTGAACATAGGAAGGTGTGAATGGGCCGTGGTGCAGATGCACTTACATTGCTCCATAGTTAGCATGTGTGTTTGTTTACAGCAGGTGATACGGAAGAAGAGGAGGAAGATGGAGATGCTGGCGGGAGAGGTGGACCGCTCAAAGCTCACCATGAGAGATCTCATCTACATGAACCCGGTCGACAACCCAATGAAGTAGGCAGGCTCATTGCATTACTAAAGGTTCACATGGAGTGTGGGATTCCTTCAACAGCATGCAGTGCCATTACTAAACAAATTAAGGCCGCGATGTCCTGTAATTAAATGACACGGAAAAGCCTGTAATTCTAAGTTTGAAAATGTAAGGTACTAAAAATTTTACATAAACATACACCAGAGAACAAGTCTAGAAAATGTGATGATTTTTCAGTTTAACAAATTCAGGTTTTGCAATGTTTTGTGGATTGAAAACAGAATTGTAGATTAAACTTTCGTTTGATTACTGACATGGCTGGCACATTGCTAACTCACTGCAATAGACACATATAGGCAGAACAATTTGTAAATGCATTTGAAGTTAACACGTTTCCTTCAAAATACTGTAGTTATCATGAACACAGCCTGAGCTGAGGTTGTTAGGTCAACCTTCTAAAACAGCAAGAAACTATTTGACATTCTAAACAAATTTGTTTGTTTTATTCAGAATTATTATGTATAAAAAAGTTTGCTTTCTGTAGCCATAAATCTGTTCCAGATCCTCCGTGGAAGAAGCCGAGAAAAGGATAAAAAACAAAACAGAAGAGCAGGTTCGTAAACAGGAAGAGGACACACAAAGGGAAGGGAAGAGAGATGCAACGGAGGCTGCTAAAAGTGATGAGGATAATGATGATGTGATCACCTTGGAGGACGAGGTCCAGTCAGTCGCAGGGTCTGAGAGGGTTGACGGGGGAGGGAGGGAGGAGACAAAGGGAGAGGAAGAGGAGGAGGACAGTCTGGTGCCGCAGGTGACGATCGGACCAGATGGAAACATTGTCATCAACCAGGCCAGGTGGGAACCTAGGATGGATGCGTCATTGTGACCCCGACCTATTCTTGCTCTTCCTGTTGGGAGAAAAATGCTCCTCTGGCTTAGCCTCATCTTGGCCCTCTTCTCTGGTTTATCACATCACAAAGATCATTTGTCTACACGTTTGGTTACTTAAGCAGTACAGCTGAAGTTGAACTATTGTATTTCTTCCATTTACCAGATGTGTAGGAATATAGGCTGTTATTTTTGTGATGATGATGTGCAAATTTAACTATTTACTGCGCAGACCGTCCAAAACCGCCCAACCCCTCGTACACGCAGACCATCCAAAACCGCCAAGTAAACTCACAGTTCGTGGGCCTTTCGTTTACCGCGATCACATCCTTCTTTTACATTAACCAGCCAGCTCAAACTGCTGATCTAAGCTGTATGTAAGGTCACGGAAACATGTGCTGTCGCCATCTTGTGAAAATATTGTTTTCGTTTGCAAATTAAGTGAGTTTATTTGGAAGGATGTTGAAGTGCGTTCGTCTAGTTAACCTCCGACATCGTGCAGCATTTGGCGGATATTACTGAGATAATTTCTCGACCATTTCGAGTCGGATATCGATGTTTGCAACGTGAATAATGTCGACAGCGATCACGGAGACCCTGTTATCGTACATCTACGTTGTTTATGCGACTTTTCGTTGTTGAGATACGAAGAAGATGACCCATCTTCGGCATGTTCATTTCACCGATATGCAGCCATTTTGTTGATTGGATCACCAATTTTAGGGTATAATATGCACTATGGTCACATTGCTTCTGATAAGGGAGCATTTATTTGTGAAAGGAGTCTGTTATCCTTTGTTATTCGAGTGTTGATTTTACATACAAAAAGAACATTCCATTTGGCAATATGATCAGTAAACGATAGCCATTTTTAAAATTATGGCATGATTTTTGTCTTCTGTCGCATTAGCGTTGTTTACAAAAGCAATTATAATTTGAAAACTAACCATCAAAATTTGCTAAATATTTTACTAAGATCAAACTAACATACATGGCTACATTAGTTCCGCAGGATCACTGTTGTGTGTTCTAAACAAAATTAATATGTAGCATGATGAAGTTGCTTATTTATTTTGTCATCATAATTGTTAAAGTTTGCTTCAAGATCTGAAATGTAATTGATTGCAACACATTAATTTTAATAACATATATTTTCATGCATCGGTGGTCGAGTTATTAGAATTTTAATGCAAGCAACATGCAGCGTAATTCACAGATGGCTGCTATCTTAAAATTGTCTGCCCACAGCAGGGTGTAAAATAAGAAGGCTGTCTCCCCAGTAAAGAGTTAATAGGTATTTGTAACACTCATCGTATATAAAGTGACACGCTCATAAATCCTGGCCGGGGTTGACCACTACCCTGCTGCTGTCTAATGAACAGTTCTCAATGTTTCTGCATGTTTTAGGGAAGTGAAACGTGGTTAGATGTAATATGTCTGCATATATGTCGTGTGTGTTCAGTCTGACGATAGAGACAAACAAAACGAAGGGGAAGGAGCAGGACGACTGGGACATTGTGACGGAGGAGTTCTCTAGCACTTCCCTCGCCTACGGACGCAAACCACCCTCCCGGCTCTGGAAACTCAACGGTACTGGTCGACAAATCATCTCATCTGTGAAAGGTTTCAAAGCAGAATGAAATCGCTTTTTTTGTATAGAATATATAATCAAACCAATTGGTAACAAGGATTGAAATCTGTAATGTAAATTGTGTGTCTGAAATATTGTCCATTCAGAAATGTGAGGCGGATTAGTGTTCGTCACATTTTAACCTGAAATCTGTCGCATATATATATTTGTCACTATTTGATCCTGTACCTGAAACTAGTTTTCATTTTTGGAGGTTTACTGCTCAATATATTTATAGTTTAGCTCAGTAAGAAAATTGAATTATTGATGTGGCTTGTAGAGACAAAGAAGTTCTACGTTGCTTTGAGCACCGTTGGTACAGATTTCTCCCTCATGAGTAATCTCTTTCCCAAGAGGTCTCGGGTTGAACTGAAGGTAAAAATCAGTTTATGATTAAGTAAACCTGTTGCAAAGGTTATCACATTTTTTGAAAACACATACCAAAATTTTAATTATATTTGTGTAGCTCATTGCTCCAGTTTTAACACTGCTTCTTTAATATACATTATTATTTTTATTATTTATACATATATAAATAGATTAGTTCAGCTTGAGATGTATATGGCTGTTGCGGGGATTGTTTATTTTTCAAATGGAAAATTGCTTAGCTACGTTATATACATTAACACTACAATATATTTAAGGATCCTAAAATGGTAAACATTTACTACAAATAAGCTCCATAAATGTTTGAATAGTTATATTTTAACTTATTAGATTTTACCTGATAGTGTAAGGTAAGCACATAAGAAACGTATTTCTTTTGCAAGTACTCTTTCTTGTGTCAGATATCTTAAATGTATGACGATGGATTATTGATATTTTGTAAAACGTCAGGAGACTGACAGACTGTAACTGTACATATACAACTGTGTGTAGCACTGAATACTTCTGCTTCCAGAGGAAGTTCAAGCGGGAAGAGAAACAGAACAAACACCTGGTGGACACGGCACTGAGTAGGTATCAACACAGTGCGTCCTTGCTTGTGTATGTCGTCTTGGCAGTAGTGTTGTACCTGCTGTTGTCTCAGTGAGTGCGGCAATCATAGTCATACGCGCACATGTATTTCAAAGTTTCTTGTGCACAGGATTGCTCACACGCATGCATGCATGCATGCATGCACACACACACATACACACACAACAGACACATGCAATACAACACATGTGCACATGCATGCATACACACAACACACACAGGCACATGCACAACACACAGACACATGCATACACAACACATGCATACACACATGAACACACACACATGCATACACACACACACAACACGCATATGCACACACATAACACACACGCAAGCTGGTTTAACTCATCTATTCGGGGCTGGGTATGCAGTGTAGGCACCTGTCAGGTTATTTAATTGTTGTTATTTATTTAGTTAGTTTCCCTATCTATTGTACATATATCTGCACTAATTGTACACAATGTCTTCACTCATTTATTATAAATATACCCTTTTCTGATAATCATCTTTGGATGTAACTTATTTATTTATGACCATTATATTTTGTATTGTCATTTATGTTAATAAATTTTATGTAACTTATTAATATTTTGCATAATATATATACATATTTATGTACTCACAGTGCCTCCGAGTGGATTTTATCTAAATTTATGGCACTATATGTGTGTCCTTATTATAATTTTTTTATAGGTCACCATTTATGGATTGACAACTTTTATTTCAGAAGAACGACGGGGTTTTGACGTGACGCTCTTTGAAGAGTTGTCTTCCGATGAGGAGGAGGAGGACGTGAAGAGGAAGAAGAAGGCGTCAAAGAGGAAGGGGAAGAATGAGAAGGAGAACCAGGAGGTGCAGAAGAGGAAGAAAGGGGAAGATGGAGGACAACGTCGGAAGAAGAAAAAGAAGAAACGTTAGTCGAGTCTGTTACACTCTAGACACCATTGGTTCAGTTGTCACCCTAGTGTGTATTAGGCAGAAGTGGGTTATGATTGCAGTTTACATCCACATCTAGTTGATGGTAAAATGAAAATGATTGTAGACTTACACAACTTCATCTTCATGTGTTCAGCGAAATACAGATTTGGGGCACATTAACTTCAGTTTGTGCATTTTTATCCAATTTGTATCCTAATCAACATTTTATATTTTGTAATTTTCTGGATTCTTTGCATGTAGCCATTATGTATGATATAAAAATGCGTAACTCTCATGAGGGAAAGAGCAATATCGATTACATACCAAACAGCATTCATTGACATTGAGAACTGTAAAAAAATATAACATGTTATTTATGGAATATAGAAATGCTTGCAGTGTAAAGAGCAAAATAACAAAAGTATCTTAGTGGGGTGAGCAAAGCATAGATGCAAAAAGTATCAGATTCCTGACAAATCAAAATTAATGGTTCGTTGTCCATTTTTCATGTAGAGTTTTCTGTTTGGTTTGCATTCTTGTTCAAATTTATCACATCGTAGATTTGCTAATCATTGCAGCAGCAAAACCAGATAAATTCAAATGTATGTCCTTTGTTGAAGCAGGGCGCAGCAAGTACTATGATGACAGTAGTTCAGGCAGCGAGGTGGAGGAGACAGTGAATGATGACGTCAATCACCCAGATCTGAAAAGGTATGTTTGGTGTAGCACCTTGGTATTATGTGTAGAATGAATGTATGTTTGGTGTGGTACTATTGTATTGTGTGTACAATGAAACCAGTGACGTATCGACGATGTTGGAAAGGGGTGTCAAACATGTTTGAGAGTGAAAAGCACGATTAGTTTGTCATGTAGTGGCACTGTTCTTTATTATAAAAATCTATTCCAAAGCCAAAGGAGGACACAGCGCAGTGCCTCAATGATATGCAAGTGAATGACAGTTATCTGTTCATGTTTTACGTTTTTTCCCGGATGCATTGTAATCTATGTTAAAGGTGTGCTAACTACCAGCAATTGTTTGAAGTAATCTAATTTCTTGCAGGAAATATTAAACAAATTCTGCATGGAAGTTCTGTAGCATTTATTCAGAACACTAATTTATATTTATTGATTTGGGAATCTGAGGCCAAAGCAAGCAAGTTTTACTTTGCTGTAGACATACGAGTAAGATATCAAAATCTGCTTTTAAATGTGTCACCTTCCACGTGATCACCCCAGAACGTCGATGACTGAAACAAAAGTAATTTCGTCTGAAATCGGACATGGTTTTTTGTTTATGTATTATGTACTTGCTTCTGTCAAATAAAGATGCTCCACTTCCAGACATCAACATTATGAGCTGATTCTAACACAGATGCTAATCTATTTGTTTTGTCGCCTAGGCCGGCGCTGGAAGTCGACAACGATGACGGTTGCACGACGTTACCACGCGTCGAATCCCCACACCCGAGCGATGAAGAAGAAGCCGGGATACTGAAGACTATGTGTCGGACGACGCGCTACGGACGCAAGCCGCGGCCGATCCAGACGTACGAGGCACCCGCGCTGGCTACACGCAAGAGACGACCAAGTGCCCCGCCCGGGGACACCGTACCCGTGGCGTCTACGTCTCACTTCTCGTCTCCGCCTCACGCCGCCGTCCCGGCACGCTCAGTGATCATGTCTCCCGGACGCGACATGTTCGCGCGCTCGCCGAGTGGTCAGCTGATCTCGCTGACCAATCTCGGACAATCGTCTCCGGCAGCCGAAATGGCCGGCAGCCAGTTCGTGTTCGTCACGAGCCCGCCGAAGCCGAACGCCGACGGGACGTTGTCAACGTCGCCGCAGGTCATACACGTCTATCTCGTGTCGAACACCAGTGCAGCGCCATCTGGCGGTCTTCAACAGGTGCTGCCCTCTATTGAGCCGCCTAGTGAAACGACTTCTGTGCCGGATATAACGACCGCGCACATCTCTGACGTAGCCCAAGTGTTACCGTGTGAAAGCAATTGTGAACGTTCACCATCCAGTCAAGATAGGCATGTGACTGAAGTTGTGAGGACGTAATTGTTGTGAATTATAGTAGTGTGTACTCGATAAAGATTGCTGTTGATTTGGGATTATTCCGATTTCAAGAATTAAGTTCTTGCAAAGAAACCAACTTAGCTTCCTAGTCCATCGGTCAATGTTTCCCCGTCAGTATTTTGATCAACACCCTTTCCTAAAGTTGAAGATAATTTCATCAACCAAACACACATATATACATACGCACATATTTTAAATATTACCATAATAATGTTATGTGTAATAATATGAAAGCATAGCTACACCACGTTAGCTTGTTACGATAATAGTGTCACTGACAGCCCCGACCACTGCTGTTTAGTGGAATGCCTCGGAACAGCAGTGATTAGACGGCTAGTGACCAGTCAGGAGTTGCTATTGCAAACAAAACTCTGCCTGTGTAGGGGATGCACTAGAGGGTAGTCCGGGGGGGGGGCACGACTCTGCTCTCCATTAACGTCGTATCGTGATAACGATACCAGAAGACAGAGCGATCGGGGTGAGATTGTTGTTGACTTTTGCAGCGATGGCCAGAGGTGCAGTTTTGGTGTCGGAAGAAGGTGCTTTGTGAATTTGTTTTCTCGTAATAATGTGCTGTGGGGATGTCACTCTATCGCAACAGACTTCTCACATCGTGAGTGGGACAGACCATCCTCCACGACTCTCCAGCGCATCACGACTTTGGGCAGTTCTCTGTCTCCAACCAGTGTCTTTTGGGTCTTCCTTGTCATCTTCTGCCTTGTCCTGTTGACGATGCCAAGTCAATGACTTGCTTGTGATGTTTTGACTTAGCTTTCCTACACTTTGTCTTCTTTCTTTCTGCATGGCGTCGAGTTCTTGACTGATTATTTCACACTGCTGATCGCTTCTGATTCTGCATTTATGCATAGAATTCTTCGAAGACATATAGTAACCCTCATCAGTACAGTTGCCAGAACTTACTAATCCGTACCTCATGGGTCCATCTGGATCCCATCACTAGTTCATGCCTTTCTGATGTATATTCATGTTACTTTTGTCTCCACACTGATATGATTGTTGATTTTTTTAGTACGATAACAACATAGAATTTTGTTGTTGTATATAACCAATTTAATCGAGAAACTCCATTAGTCAGAATTATACGTTTCCCACTCATTTTCTTTATTCCCGTCGTTTTATTGCTCGCCATCCTGGTGAAACAAAGGTAGCGATACTCACTTTTACCTTGACAGTGATAAATAATGGATAATATGTCTGACCATATACCAACTGATCGTGTTCATTATTGTGGCATGAATATACAGTCACACAACTATAGTGGGTGTTCATTCAACTCGATTGATCCGATGGTTCTCTCATCCGTCCCTGGAACATTGTTTTAGAATCCGAGCTGATCTGTTTTCGGAAATCGCGGTGCTGAAAACAACGGATGAATGGAGGTTCGATGGACTATCACACAAGGAGGAACAACTGGGCGAAGATAGCAAAAATCATCATAGGTTATATCAATGTCTAAACCGGTATAATATTTGTCTCGGAGCTTTCTGGCTATTCTAACTTCGATCGTGGCTATATATTAGCTACAAGCATACCCACACCTCCCTTGACTGCGCAACACTCCGACACAAACAGTACACCACTTCTTTGTGTTTCACTTTTACTATTTAACATAATATTACGAGTGATGATAAAGGCATCATCAGCAATCAGCCAATCATTTAGGTTGGATAAACACAAATGTTTCGGTTAAAGCGAATGAGAGTAAGCCATGCAAGGAATCTGCAAGCCAGCCACCGAAACTCCAACCCATGTCGAGGAAGAAGAAGAATTGTGATTTCCCAGTGCTTCAACAGCAAAAGGAGTTTACTCTCCACACGACCATGGTTGCCTAAAATAAACGAGGGCCTACATCGATCTACACATAAAACCTGAACAATTAACGTCCGTTAATTATGACTAATGTCACAGTCAGCATGGCTGAACAGCCGCTTCGTAAACTTGAACGAAATCCAAATTCTCTTTCGGTGGAAGGTCGCTAACTAAGTGTTTCCTCTTATTTTATATCGCCGTGTCGCACGCGTTGCAGAGTTTGTAGTCCACACATCGACGTCGCGGTGGCCTTTACTACGATAACATTGAAGCGGCGTAACTGTAAGTTTATCAGTAAAAGAATAAAAATAACGCAGTAGTGAAACATTGTCCTACCTGCGCTACTCGTTGCCGGGCCGTAACCGCAATGACGTGACCAGTAATTGTGCGAACCTGCGCATTGCGCAATTTCCTGCAATGTGCCGGCTGACACGTTTTGACTCACCAGGTTGGTTCCGCACAGGGTATGTTTCGACCTATGAGTAACGAGCCACGTGGACAGACTCTGGTTACACGGTACACGTAACAAGGCTTCCTCGTGGTTGGGTTGTGTTTATATTGTAGACGTGGTGAAAACAAGTATTCCGTGTTTACAGTTTGTAATGTGTAATCATGCTTTGCGCCTTTTATCGCAACGAACTGAACAGAAATATTATAATTTGAAATAAAATATGACAGAAATAGTTGATAATATTATATATATATATATATATATATATATATATATATATATATATATATATATATATATATATATTGTTTCTAAGATATTAAGTCAATTGCGTAAATATATATATATATATATATATATATATATATATATATCAAATAATTAAGATATAGGATATTGTTTCTAAGATATTAAGTCAATTGCGTAAATATAAATAGATAAAATTAATTTAAAAAGTAAAACAATTATTATACAATAAAATAATAATACCAAAATTAATAAAATATAATAATAAATTAGTTATAAAATAATACTAGTAAAAGTACTGATTCAGAAAATATATTATCATGAGAGTGTCACACAGAACAGTTCCACATTGGAAGTACGCTAATTTAAATAAATGTGTCTTGAGGAGTAATAATAATAAAATTAATTAATTAATTACAATAAATAAGTTAGAAATATATATATATAATTAATTTATATTTATTTTATTATTATTATAAAATATTCCATGATATACATTTTTATATCTTTTTTGTATGATTCTATGTACGTTTTATTGTAATGTATAAACCTGTAAACGGGCTGGTCCCTGAAATACAGCTCTTCATAACTGCTTGTAATAATAATAATAATAATAAGTAGCTTAACATTGTCAAAGAACACGTTAACATTAAGAGAATGTTTCACGAGCAACTAGAAAACACTCTCCGACTGTAAACATGATTTCTGTTTTAAACGCCCTTGCTTGTCTCTAATAATTAACCATCATCAGCAACATTACGTACTCTCAATGTTCAAGCATTTATGGTTGATTCAAACATGTATTTTTGACCGACTGCTGGAATGCTTGGCCCTTTGTTTCCAGTGGTGCAGTGATTGACACGGGGGCGTGTGCACACCCTGTCGTATTCACGGTCAACTTACCGACCAAGTGCACCACATCGCATACAGTAATAGAATTTTGGTGTGGTAATCACCATTTTGAACTTTGCAGTGTACATTTTGCCAGTAAGGAACCGCTGTGAACAGACTAACCCAGAACCTGTGCTACATATGTCTATACATTTGTTGCTGGAGAGAGATTGATTTAATGATGTGAGAAATATACACATCGAGATCTACAGCTTTTATATATCACTCAGTGGAACTTTCAGAAATCGGGCATAATGTAGGGACAGTCAGGTTGCAAAATAGCTGCTCAATTTCCCCATTTCTTAATAACAGCTTTACATAGAGCAATCATTTATTGTATGCAAATGTATGCTCTAATCTTTTGGATAGCGATGTCAAAGTGTTACTTTTGACCCCTCATAACATCTATATATATATATATATATATATATATATATATATATATATATATATATATATATCAGCCATTTTTAAAATATGGCGTCCGGCTAAGTGTGTTACATCCATATCTTATGAACTAAGCAATCTATAGCCACAAAGTTGATTGTTGATCATGGTTTATTTTTGATGATTTTTAAGTTGTATTATGTTTGACATTCACCTACATTTACGTTTCCTCCTCCAAGACAATTATACTTTATTTATACACATTCATTGTATATTTTATATACTATATATAGTTTTATGAAATACTTTGTAGCTACACATCTTAGACATCTGAATCCTTCTGGTAATCGCTGATAATTTATTTTTCAAAAATATTTTGTCAACTCAAAAGCTGCGCACCTTTATAGCACAAAGAACCACGCACTGGGATACCAGGTTGAAAGAGGCATCGGTCGGTGAACACCGACAGTGTTGTTATTCGCCATCTGCAGACGGCTGTTTAACATTAACAAAACGTTGTAAAGGTCTGGCAATAAACAGTGGACTGAGAACAGTACACTTCGGGCGAGTTGCCAGGCGACACTCGACCGGATTTGTCACAGCTGTGCCGCCAAGTCACCTCGTTCTATGACACTCGATCGACAAAGCAGCTCGACCTACCGCGGCGTACGGGGCCGCGGTGTGTGTGTGTGTGTGTGTGTGTGTGTGTGTGTGTGTGTGTGTGTGTGTGTGTGTGTGTGTGTGCGTGCGTGCGTGCGTGCGTGTTTGTGTGTGTGCGTGCGTGCGTGTGTGTGCCGTGTGTGTGTGTGCTAATATATATATATATATATATATATATATATATATATATATATATACATATATATATATATATAAAAAAAATATATATATATATATATATATATATATATATATATATATATATATATATATAAAATATATATATATATATATATATATATATATATTTTTTTTTAAAAAAATGGATAAATGGATACATTGACCAAATCTCTCTCTCTCTCTTCTCTCTCTCTCTCTCTCTATCTATATATATATATATATATATATATATATATATATATATATATACTATATATATAACATTGTTTCAAGACTAATACATCTGTGACGACGTCTAAGTGCTATATAGATACATATACGAATACATAAGTTGGTAATTGCAATACCCCTGGTTGGCCTTATACGAACACGCATGTACTGGTTCTTACCCAACTTCTTGTGTTTCGTTGAGACCTATCTAATATTGCGTGTTTTGTGTTTACTAAACAAAAACAGCTTTTCCAGTGGCGTCTTTTTACATGGTGCGTGTTGAAACAAATGTTTTCAGTCAACTTACCACAGTGCAGTGGCCTAGCCAGGATTTTGCATTGGAGGGGGCCACCCGACAACAAAGCAAATTATATATATATATATATATATATATATATATTTTATAATATAATATGTATAATAATATGATATATATAAAATAATATAATATAATATAATATAATATAATATAATATAATATAATATAATATAATATAATATAATATAATATAATATAATATAATATAATATAATATAATATAATATAATATAATAATATATAATATAATATATATATATATATATAATATGTATATGTGTGTATGTGTATGTATATATGTATGTATGTATAGATAATTTAAACCCAAATCGCTTAAAATGCATACAGACATTACAACCAAGTTCACTGACCAATGTTGCTGGCAGTTCAGCAAAACCATTCACAGAAGGCGTCAAAGTTAGAAAGTAAGAGAGAAACGACACATTATTAAAGAGACACAACGTCAACGCCCCTACTTAACATCAGCCTATAGCCGGCCACCACATTTCTCATGCTACTCTCCCAAACTCACTGACAAAGACCATGACAAATACCAACATGTAGTCAATTACTTTGATGAAACAATAATTAAACATCCCTACCTTATTATAGAAGACGTGGCGTTGGCATTCAACCAGTAAATTCACAATATGTAACGTTGCGTATTACCATTTATAAATTCACGATAGGAAGTGACATTTTCCCAGTGCAAAATCCACCAGATTAATTGCATTGATTTCAATGAGGATTTCAGCCGGGGCAAACGCTTGGAGGAAGGTCGAAGGGGTGATGGGGGATAGAGGCATATCACGTAAACGTAAAGGAAATGTGCTCAGCTCGTGTGTTAGCCTGGTATACACGAATACACGATGGCATTAACAGAGAAACAATAGAAGGTCCAGGTTTGCGAAAAACAACCTGGTAAGTACAATCGTGGGAGCTAAGAGAGCTGATAAGGGAAACTGGATTGAACTGAGAGTGGAGGTTGAAGTGAAGGAACATTCTTAGAAGAAAATGGTAGAGGGGTACGTGGGCTGATCATGTATACAAAATTGGGAGATGAAAATCTGGCAAAGACAGCAAATGATCAGAAAATGGACGGAAATGGAGGAGAGGAAGACGGAAATTGCAATGGGGGATTGCATTTAAAAGATAGAGAAGAGAATGGGTAAAATTATATATAAAATGATTTGGAGACTGGAGACAGAGAACGTAGTAAGAGAAAAGTGAGAGGATGAACAAAGACAATGGAGAAGGAATTCATGGTCAACTCACCCCTGACGACAGTGATGTTAAGAAAATAATAGCAACAAAATGCAATTTAACCCTAGTCTAGTAACCGGGGAACAATTATTTTGAATCCTTAATAGCCATTAGCATTCACCCACATTGAAAACAATGACATTGTCATTGCTCTGTCAACTCTTGGGCTGCAGCCAGCGACAGAAGTGGAGAATTCCTAACTTAATTCTATTTGAATTATGACAATTTGTTTGCGAAAAGGTAGCACTAGTAAAGACAATTCCGAAACCCACTCTACGTTGTGAGGCTATGAATCAAACAGCCAGTTATTGGTCGTCCGTTCCCCACCATCCTACTTTCTTTCCGGGATTGGGGGGGGGGCTGGTCATGGCCCCGGCCCCTCATCTGGTTACGCCACTGCCATTGTTTTATAACCGCTGCGCCATGTTTTCTGGGTCCATTACAATTAAACAACTTACGACGATTACAGTATCGATAGTACTGTTCTTCCAAGTAACACCATACTTGATCGATGGAAGAGTCAATGTTTTAATTGTAAAGTATTCAATTTAAAAAATGGCTACCGCTGCATATCTTCAGTTCTGAAGGTTACAAAGTAGAATCCAGTATGGTACCAACAGTTTTTAATAGCGGTTTTATTAAAAACCAATGACGAATGTGTATTTCGCTTGTAACCGTAGTGATGCATTTCGCCCTCTCATAGGCAGACGCGTCTGTAATTAGTATTTCTCAAACAGCGCCTGGACGTAACAAAACAAGGATGCAATTGGAACACAAACCGTGTTTAGCTACGTGGTAACATTTATCGTGTCGTTGATCCTACCAAACTCAGGAATATTAGTTATGAAATGCGTCTAAAAGAATGTGGTTTGACAACACTAGAAACCAGAAGATTGAGAGGAGATCAAATGTAGGTGTTTAAAATATTGAATGGATATGAAAATATTGACAGAAATATTTTTTCACAGTCAAGGAAGAGAGAAGGACTAGAGGACATGGAGTTACATTAGCAAAGAAGCAGTGTAGACTAGATATTAGAAAATTTTCATTTTCACAAAGAACAGTAAACGAATGGAACATATCAATTGATTGTGTAGGTGCTAGTAGTGTTAATATATTTAAAAATAAAATCGGCATATACCTAAGACGGGCGGGGTATACTTAGATAGATAGGTTGGACTCTCGATAAGCCAAATGGCTTCCTAGTCCACCTGCCATCTAGAGTTGAATCTCTAGGTGGCAATCTTGTTAAATCTTGTTAAATGTGTGTGTGACTAAACTCACCGCTTTATCTTTATACTAGCTTCTACGTGTTTACGATACAACCGAGACTGCACGCAAGAACCGCAGTACCTGTTTACATGTAGGCTTATGTTGGGGCGCCACGACCCGGGAAATGCGAATCGCACAGACAGGGCATCGTAACCGTGTCAACGTGTTGCTTTCAAGGGTCGACGGTATTGTCGGCATTTGTTGATATCAGGAATGCGGTCAGTCCGCAGTGCATGGCGAATGTCAGGCGCAAATCACGGGTAATATATGCGAAAATAGAACATCAATTCGACGGACGACATTGTTCCTGGACAAATGGTGAGAACGGGACATCGTTACCTCGACAGAATATTGTTACTGGTCACTATCTAGCACATCACAACATTATATCGACAAAAGACATTGTTTGTGGACAAGAGTATTGGATACAAGCTTGACAACGGTAGAGTAGACATTGTTATTGGATAAGTGTCTAGCACACGGCCCTACAGCAGACATTGTTTTTGGACATCGGTCTATAATACAAAACCAATACTTGGACAGTAGACACTGTTATTGGACACATCGGTACACTAATAATCGACTGCATACAATGTCCTCGGACAAAACATCGGGCACATAACATATTTGCCGCTGTATTGATTATTATTTGGACATGAGTATAATTATGTTATTGTTATTCTTATTGTTATTATTATTATTAACGCGATTCAATACATCCAGACCTAATCGAACGTTTGGAGACAAAAGCACGGTGTAATGTTGATGTGGTCGTCCGTTCCCCACCATCCTAATTTCTTTCCGGGATTGGGGGGGGGGTCATGGCCCCGGCCCCTCATCTGGTTACGCCACTGCCATTGTGTTATAACCGCTGCGCCATGTTTTATGGGTCCATTACAATTAAACAACTTACGACGATTAAAGTATCGATTGTGCTTGTTTTGCTGTCCGACCTCTGCCAACATACCGGGAATAATGTCGTTCTTTATTAGGACGATCTGGTCTGCAGAAATTGGTGGTGACATATGTGATGAAGACAAGTGTGCTATTATGGATCTATCGATCTATTCAGAGTAAAATAGTTCTCTGACGGGAAACAGTAAATTGAATGAATATGTTTTAAAACGGGCTGTTATTTATATCAATGTTTTATTGTAGGCCTATGTATCGCAGACTCCTTCATGGTGAAGACAGGAGTGAGGCAAGGATGTCTTCTGTCACCATTCTTATTCCTGCTCGCCATAGACTGGATCATGAAAAAGACTACAAAATATAGAAGAAATGGGATCCAGTGGACACCTTGGAGCCAGTTGGAGGACCTGGACTTTGCGGATGACCTCGCTCTCCTCTCACACAGCCATCAACAAATGCAGGAAAAAACAGAGCTACTAAACACAGTGTCAACACAGCTAGGACTCAACATCAACAGAAGCAAGACAAGGATTATGAAAGCCAACACAAAGAACAACAACCCCATTACAATGAACGGAGAGCCGCTGGAAGAGACAGACTCATTCACATACCTGGGCAGTACAATCAACAAACATGGAGGCACAGCAGAAGACGTCAAAGCAAGGATACAGAAAGCAAGAGTTGCATTCATCATGTTGAGAAAAATTTGGAGAGCAAAACAAATTAAAACTAACACCAAACTGAGAATATTCAATTCAAATGTCAAGGCAGTTTTACTCTATGGATCGGAGACATGGCGAAGTACACAGAAGACACTAAAAAGAATACAGACCTTCATCAACAAATGCCTGCGTAGAATCCTACACCTGAAGTGGTCAGACAAGATATCCAACACTACACTCTGGAAAATGGCCAAGCAACTACCCATAGAAAATGAAATAAAGAAGAGAAAATGGAGGTGGATAGGACATACACTCAGGAAACCACCAAACACCATCACCCGTCAAGCCATCACATGGAACCCCCCAGGGAAGAGACGAAGAGGTAGGCCACGAAACACCTGGCAAAGAGACACAGAAAAAGAAACGAAGGAGATGGGATACACCAGGAGAGAAATGGAGAAGATGGCCACGGACAGAAAACGGTGGCGTTCCTTGGTCGATGGCCTATGCTCCCAGCGAGCAATCAGGCATAAGTAAGTAAGTATGTATCGGAGAAAACAAATATTCTAGTAGGCTAGGTTCCTGTGGTTTCTTTTTAAGGTGATTTGGTGATATACAGGTACACTCTTTTTAAAACGCTACGTGGATGCGATTGCAATGTTTCAAAGAAATTATTCAACTGAAGCATGACGTTTCTAGTAACGTTTACACACAATCCTGCACCCAGTACGAACAAAGAAGGTTTTGAAATAGAAACCTTTTCTGTTGACGCAGATTTGGATATCGCAACATAAGCTATTCTACCACAGTGCAGTGATATCTGGAAGTCATACACATATTTGTAACCAAGATCTATTTGCATTAAAACAACCTTAATTACGTGTAGTAAACAAAACATTAACATTTAACGTTGTCATTATTATTTCCTTTTGTGAATAACCTCAACGTGAGGTATTTTCACTATAAAGGAGTCTTGAGATAATAAACTTTCGGGAACTGCTTCGTCCCATTTGACACATCTGGGTTAACGTTGTTTGACAGTGACGCAGTGTGAGGTGAGGACGCGATTGGTTGGAAACTGGGACATGACAGAAACCTAAGGCGGGTGTTCACAGTGTGCCTATCATGTTCCCACAGCACACAAACCGTGGGAGGCGGATGGCCAATCCGTGTATCAGTTACGCCAACGCCAACACAAAACGATATCATCCAAATAACGGGTAGAGCTGGTTGTATAGGAAATTGCTAAATCTTCAAACGAGCCCTAAATTTGAAACGTACCCATTGGTCCGTGACGTACGATGTATTATATGTGCTGCCGTAACACACGTTAGTGTATATGTGGCATCTGTTGTACGATGGGTATTCATACGAACAACCGTGTACCCCCATTATCATTATTAGGAACTTACTACAACGTCAGACGTGTGCTCACAACGAGGATAAATAGGAGGAGACGACTCTAATCCGTGCACATCTGCCTCCACCTTCCCCGCGTTGAGAGCCAACACAACCAACGTGAGTAGATGATACTATCTGTTGATAGAGCTTATAACTTGTCTTCAGCAGTAGATTTTACTTTCTGTTGACAGAGCTTATACCTTGTCTTCAGCAGTAGATTTACGTTCTGTTGATAGAGCTTATATCTTGTCTTCAGTAGTAGATTTTATTTTCTGTTGATAGAGCTTATATCTTGTCTTCAGCAGTAGATTTTATTTTCTGTTGACAGAGCTTATACCTTGTCTTCAGCAGTAGATTTAGTTTCTGTTGAGAAAGCTTATTTCTTGTCTTCAGCAGTAGGGTTTGCCTTCTGTTGATAGAGCTTATATCTTGTCTTCAGTAGTAGATTTTATTTTCTGTTGATAGAGCTTATACCTTGTCTTCAGCAGTAGGGTTTGCCTTCTGTTGATAGAGCTTATAATTTGTCTTCAGCAGTAGATTTTACTTTCTGATCCGCATAAATGAAGCCGCTTTTTCCCCGGGGATGACACATATGTTTCTGTTACCTGTTAGTCGGATATTTATTCTGTTGCAAATAATACCCATTCCCCCTCGTTGGGACATATTTCATTTGCACTGCATCGACAACAGTTAGCGTTAAGGGGAGATTTTACGATATTGTGTATCTCACCAAATTATATTTTAAGCTGTCGAACAATTGTTACGACAAATGATATTATACAAATTCGCAAGCTATGGGTATATGTACAACGGGTCAATATGCCTTTTCATTTCGATTATTAGGAGCCATATTTACATAATTTGGGTAAGGTTTGTGAATATGACATATATGTATATTAAATGTTCCTAGCGGACCTGTTGATTTTATAATGTTAATTGCAATGGCTAAATTCTAATGACATGTTTTACCATGGATTGTGTCACCTATGAATAAGTGAATAAATAATTAAGAAATATGGATTGTTGCAACAAAACGAGTAGGCCTTGTCGTGGATTAATAACTCAAAGTACATTTATTTCGTCTACGAACCAAATTGAAGGAGCACGTTATTCACTGTCTAAATAAATGTGACATTAAATATTTTTAACACACCTGATGTGGTAAGTCATATTAAATATTTTTAACACATCTGATGTGGTAAGTCATATTAAATATATTTAATACACTTGATGTGGTAAGTCATACACAAATTCAATAAACATCAATGGAGTTTTTCCGGCGGAAGAGGTCAACTAAAGTAAATATAATGTAACCTAAATAGACTTTGCAGGAAGATGAAGATATTGGTGCAGTCGATACTGGTGCTGCTCGGAGCATCTGCAGCTCTCGGCTCTACGGGTCAGTTCTGTTCGTACGAGGACGCAGCCAACGTGATGAGGGAGTGGAACAAGGCACTGAAGGGCGGCAACAGCGCGCCAATTCTCCTCAGGATCTCTAACGCCATCTTCAATGCGTGAGTCTCCTCTTGAATGTTGTCATTTGGTAGTTAGTTGTTATTCCGTAACTGCTTAGTTTTATATCTAAGTGCTATCTGAGATCTTAGTAATATTTTCCTTTAAAAAGGTGCATGATGTAGAATGTGTAATTAATAGTAATCCGTTATACTCGTGACTGGTCGTAGACATTAGCGTCGTTGTGTACGCGAGAAATGACGATATATCTAATGTGTTGATCACGGCGAGGAATGTAACGTAGAGACCACGACTGAAAGCAACATAGGAGGAATTTAGCAGTTGCGAATAATATGGCAGGTGCGGAATGTGACACGGAAATAGCCAAACTTCTCTCATCACCTCATAATTTCATACGCTGTACCAATTGTATTACTGGCAATTCAATGTGTATTACTGAAAGGTCTCCTTTAAAAAATATTCTTAAACGGAAGATAAAGTTACTGAATCCTGAACCTCGGATAGCGAGTAACTTCGCAGTGCAAGGGATTTGGCGCGACAACGTACAGGAAGCAGCGTGTTTTCCGACGATTCACCGAAGTGGTCTTGTTGAAGTGGTCTTGTTGCAGTATGTTCGCAGCCGAGCCATCCACGAGGGCACTCTTCAATCGGGTCAACGTCGACGACATGCACAGCGGCGAGTTCCACGCGCACTCGCTGCGTGTCGTCAACGCTCTCGACAACCTCATCAACAAGTTACACAATGCGGACACGCTCACTGAAATGTTGGCGCATCTCGCCAACCAACACAACGTCCGGGACGGCGTCAGACATCACTACTTCCACGTAAGTCAAGTAGTGATGTCTGTTAACAAGTTTTAGCCATAGTCTAGTAGGCATACACCTTTCACATGGGTGTGATATTACTGAATAAAGTTATTGAATTGAATTGAAGAAAAGCGCCCCAATCGGTTACGTTTCCATTCCGGGATGTATGTTAATTGCTATATGTATATCTGCTGTGCAACGACACGAATGGGCGAGTCATACAACTTCCGGTGTTATCCACAGTGACCTTTCCCCCGAAAGACTTCCGTCGCCATGTTGTTGCATTTCAGACGTTGTCAGCTTCCTCGTACGCACCTACTGGCGTTCTGTCTACTGGTGCAAACGTCCGATTTACTGGGGCAGAATTATACGTCTGCCTTCCCAGCGATATTCCAGCCCCCTTTCTCGCGGCTATGAATCTACATCTTGCATTAACTCATTTTTATAATGTCTTGTTTTCCCATGCTGCCGTCTGATACACGCATTGCCCACCCAAATTAAGGTAGCTTCCACTTTAAGACGCGTCCTT
>JAODUO010000540.1:245000-247500 GCA_025642075.2 Ridgeia piscesae
TCGCCGGAAGGTGGAATTTCCTGATGTTGTGTACGTAGTCATGGTAGATCACTACATACTCGATGTCAGCTAACTCGTGCACTTTATTGTATTAGACAAACCTTTCTAGCGGGCTGGTTTTACACTACACACACAATATATATATATATATATATATATATATATATATAAAATATAATATAATATAATATAATATAATATAATATAATATAATATAATATAATATAATATAATATAATATAATATAATATAATATAATATAATATAATATAATATAATATAATATAATATAATATAATATAATATAATATAATATAATATAATATAATATAATATAATATAATATAATATAATATAATATAATATAATATAATATAATATAATATAATATAATATATGTGTGTGAGATAGAATATATATATATATATATATATATATATATATATATATATATATATCACTAATGTTTTTATTTGTGTATAGATAACTTATATTGTTTGATAGAAGATAAACAATACTGAACGGAGTCATACTTTGGAGACCAGTGTTTAAATACAGTTAGTTATTAAAGGCACTATTGTCATGCCATCTGACAACATTGTGGGCAATTTCCCGTAATAGTGATCATCAGAAAAAGAACGGCCACTAGATGTTTAAACATATCATATCTATAATGTTGTCTCTTGCGAGAGAATTGCCTATTTATTTTATATATATATATATATATATATATATATATATATATATATATATATATATATATATATATATACTGACATGGAGTATTATTTGATTGCACACTTATTGTAATTGTTTTTATCTGAATTATAGCATATCTATAATTGCAAACACTAAAATAAACAATACGGATATTTATGTCTCACATTGTTTCACAGGCACCAATTACCCGTACAATTCAAAATATATACGACAGAAATATTCCACACAAAAACCCGACGGCCCGGGCTTGATACCCGGACGCAGCAGGCCTGATAAATTTTGTATAAAAGCCAACGGACAGAGACTGGTATTGTTGAACTGTGCTGCTGGTCGTGCAATGCTATGCACCAGGCACGTTGACATGCGTCGTAACCTACATAAAAACTTGCCGAATGTCACACAGGCCGCTGTACCATAACACAACGGAAGTCTTCTGTGTGTAACTTATGGAAAAATATGCTAGCCCAAATGCAGACATGTGTGTCTGTTTGCGACATATGGAAAAATATGCTAGCCCAAATGCAGACATGTGTGTCTGTTTGCGACATATGGAAAAATATGCTAGCCCAAATGCAGACATGTGTGTCTGTTTTGCGACATATGGAAAAATATGCTAGCCCAAATGCAGACATGTGTGTCTGTTTTGCGACATATGGAAAAATATGCTAGCCCAAATGCAGACATGTGTGTGTCTGTTTGCGACATATGGAAAAATATGCTAGCCCAAATGCAGACATGTGTGTCTGTTTTGCGACATATGGAAAAATATGCTAGCCCAAATGCAGACATGTGTGTCTGTTTTGCGACATATGGAAAAATATGCTAGCCCAAATGCAGACATGTGTGTCTGTTTGCGACATATGGAAAAATATGCTAGCCCAAATGCAGACATGTGTGTCTGTTTTGCGACATATGGAAAAATATGCTAGCCCAAATGCAGACATGTGTGTCTGTTTGCGACATATGGAAAAATATGCTAGCCCAAATGCAGACATGTGTGTCTGTTTGCGACATATGGAAAAATATGCTAGCCCAAATGCAGACATGTGTGTCTGTTTTGCGACATATGGAAAAATATGCTAGCCCAAATGCAGACATGTGTGTCTGTTTTGCGACATATGGAAAAATATGCTAGCCCAAATGCAGACATGTGTGTGTCTGTTTGCGACATATGGAAAAATATGCTAGCCCAAATGCAGACATGTGTGTCTGTTTTGCGACATATGGAAAAATATGCTAGCCCAAATGCAGACATGTGTGTCTGTTTTGCGACATATGGAAAAATATGCTAGCCCAAATGCAGACATGTGTGTCTGTTTGCGACATATGGAAAAATATGCTAGCCCAAATGCAGACATGTGTGTCTGTTTTGCGACATATGGAAAAATATGCTAGCCCAAATGCAGACATGTGTGTCTGTTTGCGACATATGAAAAATATGCTAGCCCAAATGCAGACATGTGTGTCTGTTTTGCGACATATGGAAAAATATGCTAGCCCAAATGCAGACATGTGTGTCTGTTTTGCGACATATGGAAAAATATGGTAGCCCAAATGCAGACATGTGTGTGTCTGTTTGCGACATATGGAAAAATATGCTAGCCCAAATGCAGACATGTGTGTCTGTTTGCGACATATGGAAAAATATGCTAGCCCAAATGCAGACATGTGTGTCTGTTTTGCGACATATGGAAAAATATGCTAGCCCAAATGCAGACATGTGTGTCTGTTTTGCGACATATGGAAAAATATGCTAGCCCAAATGCAGACATGTGTGTCT
>JAODUO010000540.1:265000-267500 GCA_025642075.2 Ridgeia piscesae
AATTTAATAAAATATATACAGTTTAATGAAAGCTGCTCATTGTTGTGCCTTGGTGATATTTAGTACATCAGTAGCAAAATGTGCCCTTATCACAAAGCAGACTAACGTTTGTTGCTTACCATTTGTTTTGTAAGGACATTATCAAAATGGTTGTAAAAACCTGTCCCAATAATTTACATGAAATAATCGACTCATTTTAAATTTTGGTAACGATTTTTCGACGGGGATGCAGCGGAATGTTTCTTGTCGTATATTTTCCCCACGTATGACCTTTAAGACATTATTGTTTGTCACTGTATGACTTGAATTAGCCATCTATGTCCACATGCCTATTTCTTTATATATATATATTGCCTCTTGGTGGCATATACTTCACCAACTTAGGGACATTAATTTGAAGTTCGCGACTTTGAAGTAGGACGAATGTGAATGTCGATTAAGTAAAAAAGTTATATTTTTGAAATAGCTCTCCCAGAAAATAATTTGATGGTAGCCATTGTGTTAAATGTTGGCTGTGAAGGTTCAACGGTCAAATATAAATTACTTGACAATTGTGTGTGTGTGTGTGTGTGTGTGTGTGTGTGTGTGTGTGTGTGTGTGTGTGTGTGTGTGTGTGTGTGTGTGTGTGTGTGTGTGTGTGTGTGTGTGTGTGTGTGTGTGTGTGTGTGTGTGTGTGTGTGTGTGTGTGTGTGTTTTGTTTGTGTGTGTATGTGAAATATTAAACACAATAAACATGTTGTACATCTTATCCTCGGGCGTATGTATTGCAGGCATTGCAGGTGGGTCTTTTTATGACCATACTGGAGGCGGCTCGAACTACTTATGTCTGCCCAGAGACCCCGAATGGCCAACAAAAACTAGGTCAGGCTTCCAAACCCAGAACTACTTGTACGGAGCGGAATATGAAGTGTATGTAGGCAATCCGTTTTCCTACTGTAATGCGCAGGCCTTCCAAAACAGAAAGGTACCATGTGCCGTATGCCAAGTGGTCAGTCGACCGAATAAACTGATGATTCCGGCCAAACGGACGTGTCCGGTCGGCTGGACAAAAGAATACTCGGGATTGTTGATGTCGGACAAAACCACACACAAAGGACGAACAACCTTCGTCTGTGTGGACGACTCTCCGGAAGTGACTCGAGGAGGTGAATCTACTAACCAAGATGGTGTCCTGTTTTTCTTCACCGAGGCAAAATGCGGATCTCTGCCTTGCCCCAGATATGTAGACGGCTGGGAAATAGCGTGCGTCGTTTGCAGTAAATAAACACGATGCATTAGAGAGAGAGTGGGTGTCTTGGCGCGTTACGTGCAACATTACTACCATATGAACAGTTTTGGACAACGCCGATGCATTTGAAACTGTTACAAATATAACTACCTTTGCAGCTAGCATTAATAGCAGTAGCGATAACAGAAAATCGTTGCACTCTGGATGCTCCATAACTAAGATATAAATAACCAAAACAGTGATATAGTGGAACTTTATTAGCACCCAAACATTATTACAAATAAATCAGTAATAAAACAGCATTAATACACCAATACAAATATGGTAAACGGAACTTGTATTTTAAAGCTGATACTTTTAGTAATATATGCTGAATATCTACATTTCCAGCGAACATAGATTAGTCGATAAAACCCTACCACAATATTTCCTAGAAAATTAATGTTATTCATAATAGTTACAGTAACATAGTTCCCTTCGCTTGTACTTGTCTAATCAAAATTCGACTCCACGAAGCATAGCCTTTCGCATATACTACTGACACTGAGAGAAGAGTATAATATATATATATATATATATATATATATATATATATATATATATAGCGCTAAATCTTGTCGTGTTGGATGTTGCCTGTAGTTAATAAATTGCCTTATAAAAAGATCTACTATGCCATCATTTATTACAAACATAGTAATATCAATATGTTATTCTAATTACTAAATTGGATATATTGAAGATACACGACGCGCGAAATTACTGTTAATTAGCTAGTATTAATTTTACAATTTAGTTGACATTCTGGCGCCAAACCTGGTTCCCAACATCCCGACAAGGTTGAAGAAGACAGCAAGTAAGAAGAAACACAACAGATTCAGCGATTTACACAGATTTGGACCCAATATGATATTCTTAGATCTACACGCTTCTAGAGTGAACACGGTTCTTAGGTCCGCACGTGTTTGGGGTTAGTACAGTTTTCGAATCAGTACGGTTGTCGGGTCTCTTCTACACGGTAACGTTAGATTTTGTGGTCTGCATAGTTATTGCGTCTATTCGGTTCTCGGGTGTACTCAGTTTTCCTGGGTGCGTATGGTTGTCGTGTCTACAGGTTCTCGGGTCTACAAACGCACTCTGTCCAACCAGCCCGTGTAGTCAACCACGGCTTTGCCCACTGCAAGTAGATTGGTAATAGTTGACTACATGCAAATCGATTAGTAATAGTTGACTTCGTGCAAATAGATTGGTAATAGTTGACTTCATGCATATAGA
>JAODUO010000540.1:272500-282500 GCA_025642075.2 Ridgeia piscesae
CAAGCTTCGAAATCGGCAACATCCGGGATTCGGTCGTGTGATAGTTCGACGTTTTAACTACAGAACCAACGTGCCTAGTTATTCTTCTGAACCTGTTCAGTCTGGTGTCACCGCCACCCAGAACCTGTGAGATTTGGTTCCTCGTCACTCGTGCCACTTGGGCCGCCTTCCCACTTGGGAACGAACGTTGTGCGCACATTCCAGGGGCCTATTCCCGTGTTCCTTTTGTTGACGACGATCTATCGGAGACATGATCGCACAAGGATTGACATCAATCCGTGTTACGTTACACCGCAGGTCACTTACAACAGGTCGCTCACAGCAACCCTGCCTAATGAGTCGGGGGTAAGGTGAATGAACGAAATAGGTCAGATTTTCAAAACACTGCAAACAATCGTTTATGTCGCACAACTAAAGAATTCGATATGGCTGAAATCATAATTTGCGTCGCCAAATTAATGTATTCGTTTGAGGAAAGGCGTCACCAGAAAGATGTTCCCATGTTCTCCCTGTTCTAGAGGCAGATTGTCAGTATTTACTTGGCATGTTCCGGGGGAGAAATACCAAAATACCTCTATCCACGCCATGACCCTCTCGTCAGTGACGTTTGACTTCTGCAGCGTGATGTTACTTAGGCGAGACAGCAGACCGTCCGTCCACGCGTTGTCCAGATGCAACGCCGTCCTAGGAACAGCAGATGTCACCATCACTCACGGAGGTTGCAATACGGTCTAAGACACGACAGTAGCATCACATGGTATGTGGTAGGAACAAATGACTGGCGCTTGTGTTTCACTGAGTGTATGTGCGTTTGTTCAAGTGTACGCGTGTGTAGGTATGAGTATATGCGCGCAGGTGTGCCTGCGTTTGGATGTATGTGTGTGCGTACGCATACATATGTGAGACTAATTCAACCAAGCGGCTAAGTTAGCACCTTTGATACACTGTTTACGTATTGAATTACTACCTCGGTGGACGACTTTCATATGCCGATTAAACACATGTTATCCTATTGAACTAAGGTAATTGTACAATATTTTACAAAGCCATGGGACAATCAGAAGTTATTTGTAAAACTTAGCTACGATGTGTTATTAGTGCGGACCACGAGACGCACCGTGCCTTCGCCTGCCAGTAGCGGTCGTCAAAGACTGCCATGTATCGTCTCATCTGTAGCAACATTTGTTCCACAATGTCAACATTTCAACAACTGATTCATATGCAAAATGGTCAGTACGATTAGTGTTTTCTTACAAATTAAAGTCACGCCCTTTCACAGAAACTCTGCTATGTTCGAACTCAACTTTGTTTGAGTTGTGACATTTAATCTGGCCACCCCCGCCTTTCCCTTCCTCTCCTCCCTCACCTCCATGGTTCCTCCTACATCCCTCTCCTTCTCTCCTTCTCTCTCCTTCATTCTCCCTATCTCTCCCTCTCCCTTTCTGTCTCCCTCTAATTCTCCCTCTCCCTCCCTCCCTCCCTCCCTCCCTCCCTCCCCCTCCTTCCCTCTCCCGCTGTCTCTGCCTGACTCTCTCTCTCTCTCTGTCTCCCCTCTGTCTCTCTCTTCCTCTTCCTCTGTCTGTCTGCCTGCCTGCCTGCCTGCCAGCCAGCCAGCCAGCCAGCCTGCCAGCCTGCCTGCCTGCCTGCCTGCCTGCCTGCCTGCCTGCCTGCCTGCTGCCTGCCTGCCTGCCTGCGCTGTCTGTCTGTCTGTCTGTCTGTCTGTCCTGCTCTGCCTGCTGCCTGCCTGCTGCCTGCTGCCTGCCTGCCTGCCTGCTGCTGCCTGCCTGCCTGCCTGCCTGCCTGCCTGCCTGCCTGCCTGCCTGCCTGTGCCTGCTGCTGCCTGTCTGTCTGTCTGTCTGTCTGTCTGTCTGTCTGTCTGTCTGCCTGCCTGCCTGCCTGCCTGCCTGCCTGCCTGCCTGCCTGCCTGCCTGCCTGCCTGCCTGCCTGCCTGCCTGCCTGCCTGCCTGCCTGCCTGCCTGCCTGCCTGCCTGCCTGCCTGCCTGCCTGCCTGCCTGCCTGCCTGCGTCTGTCCTGTCCTGTCCTGTCCTGTCCTGTCTCTGTCGCTGTCTGTGTCTGCTCTGCTGTCTCTGCCTGCCTGCCTGTCTGCCTGTGAGTGTCTGTCTGTCTGTCTGTCTGTCTGTCTGTCTGTCTGTCTGTCTGTCTGTCTGTCTGTCTGTCTGTCTGTCTGTCTGTCTGTCTGTCTTGTCTGTCTGTCTGTCTGTCTGTCTGTCTGTCTGTCTGTCTGTCTGTGCTGTCTGTCTGTCTGTCTGTCTGTCTGTCTGTCTGTCTGTCTGTCTGTCTGTCTGTCTGTCTGTCTGTCTGTCTGTCTGTCTGTCTGTCTGTCTGTCTGTCTGTCTGTCTGTCTGTTGTCTACCTCAGCTGTGGCTTCTCTAACGATCAGGTGTGTCTGTCTGTGCGTGAAGACGTCGTGGATGAGGACAAGCCTCGGCTTCAGCATCACTTCCTCTAGTCGGATGTACTCGTCGGAAATGTTCAGGTACTTCTTGTAGCATAGCAGTCGGGGATCATCTCCGTTCTTCTGAAAAGGAAGCACGACACGGTAAAACTATGCTGTGTACAGAAATTCACCAATCCTACCCTACCGTTCATATTGTCACTGGCTCGGATTTCACAAAATACGTAGGTCCTCAACAAAAAATAACATGCATCTTAATGTTAAAGTATAAATGAGGCTTTGCCATTAATATTCGTAATTTTAAATACAGTTGACTCTCACTCTAACACTCTTTTAGAACGCACGACTCTGATGAACACCTAATGCTACCAACTGAATCTATATTCGCCTTTTTTCGCAGTTTCGTATCAATAACGTCATTGGCGCCTCTCTCGCACAATGCCGCGAGATGTTTTTTAAATACGTAATCGCTGACCACGTGACATGATTGTCTAAGACGTCGGCATAACGTTACTTATGTAAGACGGCAAGGAGCCTACGTGTTCAGTCGGGTCGTGTCTGTCGCAGAGTCGCTGCCACAGTTCGACATCGTCGTCTCCGCCTGTGTCTGCGGCTTCCGCTCCGTGTCGCTCGACCTCAGGTCGTCGCTTCTCGAGCTCCAATTTACTCTTCAGCAGCTTTAAACTGCTGCGTGCGGCCCGGTTGTTGGGCTCTGGAGGACGATTCAAGCAGCGGGTAACAGGACTGATAATCCATATGATGACGGTGGTGGATGATGATGATGGTTATGACGACGACGATAATGACGCCCGTGGTGGATGATGATATGATATAAGGTATACATACGTTTAATTTAACTGTCCTCTTAAATGGTGAATCATATTCAAGTACAAGTTCAAATGAATGTGCTTGTAGCTTGTTAACGTGTACGGATACATAGCATTTGAAGATTTGATGAAAAATCGTCTGGTACCAAAACGCACGTTATTCAATCTGGAATTCAGCAAGCAGTATTATTTTTCATCAGATGGATGTATACGTGAACGAGATTGTGGTGTAAGCAGTGATAAATGTTTATGTAATCAACACATTCCACAGAACCAAGCTGCAACCGGGATTCTACAAGACACAGACATATGAGCTCGGTCTCTGACGGGTCTGCTTGAGAAGTAGCACTAACCACTGCTCTTGGTTATCTTTATCATCAGACCAAATGAAGGGAGAAAGAGCAAATGATATAGATACAGGCACTCTGTTAGACAGCCGTAACTTATACCCTGAACCACTGTGTGTATTTGTATTTATTACATTGCCAAGCAAATTAAATGTGCTTGGTACTGGACGTGTATTATTATGTAAATTGTGGTGTTTATCTTCAACACATTTTGTCTTGTCTATTTTGTTACCAACGTCGCTTCAGGACCAACCGACTGACATACCTTTCTCAATGAGATTCTCATACAACGTCTTAGCTTCGACGTAGCGATTCATCTGAAACACGCGTTGTTTTGTACAGATGCCGATTTGGGGATACAATTATTTCGCGATGAGACCAGTCAAGATAAGTCGGAATATAATATGTGCATTAATTTGAACATGTATTGACGCTGGTCTAAGGAAAAGGGTTGTTTTTACTTGATATTATGTTTGGGAAAAAATTGTTTTTAGACGACGACGTGATGCTTAGTACCTGAATTCGAGACAGTCTCTCTCGCACCTGTAGAGGAAGAAATAAAATGAATGAAAGATATGTCAATGTTTCTGACGAAGTGTGGACCCAGTACTCACGCGCAGGTACGAGCTGGCTATGACATTCATGTAGTGTGTCCGAGTGTCGTCGTGGTCCGTGCCTTTGACCAGTGCCACTCCCGCCTCCAGCCACTCGACGGCCAGTCGGTCGTTGTCCAGGTCGACCAGAGCTTGGCCGAGCTCAAATATCTCGTCGTCGTCCAGCGGCGCCGAGAAAGCGTCCAGGACCCGACCCTCGGCCAGGTGACGGGTCCGCAAACTGTACAGTCGCTGTAGTCGGAGCAGGTCCTCGACGGCCGAGACCAGGTCCGCCTCGTGTCTTAAAATCTTACGGAACTTGGCCAGTGTCGTGGATAAGTCTGCAATTAAGTATTGATTAGCGGACGTACATTCGTGCGCGATATGTCTGACTGATTAAATCTCGTAAGGGTTCTGTAACTGGGGTTACTCCGGGGTGTCGTTTGACATTTCAGGGGGCCGTACCACGACTGTGTTTTTTTTTTAAATGTTTTATACACCAACTGTACAACCAATTGTCCATGATTTGCTAGATGCGTAAGCTATAGTGAAAACATCATTGATTGCATTGTCTCAGTAACAATGGTAAGGGGAAATAAACATCGCACAAGCATTTATGGTATTTTCACAGACGATGATCAGTTGTGATTTGGGGGACAAATGTACAAAATACGTTGTGGTATATGTTGAAGGATACTGTCCAATCTATAAAACGTCTCTGACATCAAAGACGAGGTGATACTAGAAATAAAACGTACTTATTTGTGTTTCATTTGTGTTTTATTGTGTGAAAGAATCAATATTCAGTTCTGCTATTAAGTGAAAATATCCACATACATTGTTTCTGTGGCATACATGACATACATTTTCTTAATGGTATGATACTGTGCATGCTAACAGCCAAATGCAAAGAAGCGAACACGAAAACTTATCTATTAGGCATGCAAGTCCAATGCATGCAAACTAGTAGTGTTGCCGAAATCAAATAATGTTTTGGACCTGCGAATTACAACTAGTTCACCTCGTGGAAATGTTCAGTAGGAATAATCTTACTTGGTACTGTCTTCATCAGCTCCGTCTCACTGATAAGGTCCAGCACGCGCGGCCATTTTGTCCCCAGTCTCCGCCGAAGTTTGTACAGCGCCACCGGATGTTGCGTCACACTAGTGATGTCACGCATCGTCGTGTCGTGCAGGCGTTTTGTGTCTGCCAAATACCTGCGTCACATAATTAATGAGACTTTTCAGTAACGGATTTGCTGGTGTCGTTTTTGTAATTAGAAAAGTTATTGTTGTTGTTTTGTTCCTGCTTTCTGTGTTTAAGATTATACCTGGTTTTCATGTCGTTGTTGTTATTGTTGTTGCTGGTGGTGGTGTTGCTGCCGCCGACACTGTAGTGGTAGCGATGATGGTGATGATGAAGCTGGTAAAGACACGATGATGATGATGATGATGATGATGATGATGATGATGATGATGATGATGATGGATGATGGTGATGACGCTGACGTCAAATTGTCTAACAAACCATGTTAAGTAACATTGTTTCTGGAACTTGACTACATAATGAGATGACGATTGTAAAATCACAATTCAGACAACAAAACACCTTCAAAACGACGTGAAGACAGAACGTACGCGTGAACGGACGAGAAGTTGTGGACGTCGACGCCCGCGTGCAGCCTGCTCTCCCCGTCGACGATGAAGTGGCACAAGGCGAGCATCTCTCCCTCGACCTCCACCAGTCGCTCGCTGTACACGGCCGAGTTGAAGTAAACTCCACGGCTGACACCGCACCAACACGTCGCCAACAACACCTGCAGCAACAACATCTTCCGTCCACCCGTCTCGACACTGCGTCAACTCGTCAAGTCCTCGCAGACGGAATCAGCCACGGTGTTATTCACACTTCAAGTCTACTAACTGTAAAATAGCAACGGTTCGTGTATTTGTAAGTGACAACAAGGTTCACTTATTGATGGCGGCAATTATGCGACATGTCCGTGTGGTTTCTTCGTGAATAATGTCAGCGCAATTGTCAAAAGGCGTCACATCGGAAAGACGTCCGCATGGTCCGTCCAGGAGCGAGTCAGTGTGACGTGGACACTCAAACCTATCGCTGCATTCGCCTGCGACGTACCGTGTACAGATGACAGACATTTGGCATAAATCAATGAGTTCACACAGCGAAGAATGACTTCCTTTCACTCCGCCCCATCTGCTGCTGGGCGGATTACGTAATCATTCGATTACTGCGGTAGCATTGTGCCGGGGCAAACCAGGCGCGGGACCCTCGCCTCAAGATATCGAGTATACCGGCGTGGGTATCACTCATGGATTCCGAGGGATGTCTTTAAGGCAACTTTGCAATCATGTTTTGCAAATTTCAAAGGTATCGGAGTCATAATTGAGTGCTGTGAGATTGTTTGTGGTACAGTCCACGCAGTTCCGGAGACAGGGTAACTTGTATGCTAGTTATAAGAACCACTCAACATTTAAATGTCTCATCGGCATTTCACCAAATGGAGGTGTCATGTTCGTCTCAGATGCCTTTAAAGGTTCTATGTCAGACAATGATAATGTGAAGAAGTCAGGTTTCCTTGATAAACTGGATGCAGGAGACCTGATTTTAGCAGACCATGGATTTACAATAACAGACATGCTGTATGCGAAAGAAGTAGATCTGAACATCCCACCATTTCTTCAAGGAAGGAACAGGCTAACAGTGGGAGAAGAAATTACAACTAAGCAAACTGCCCGAGTTCGCATTCATGTTGAGAGAGCAATTGAACGGATACAAAATTCAGATTGTTGAAAATAGTAATCCCATTATCTCTGCAGCCTGTATTTAGTAAAATGGTGTTTGTAGCTGGATGGCTTGTAAACTTCCAGGACACTCTCGTCAATTAAGGTTCGAACACAAGTTTATGGGGGGAAAAAGAGATATTTCTCCATGAAAAATCAATCCACTACTCAGAATTATCAAGGAACTCCAAAGAAGCGTATGAATTACGAAATATAAACAGGCAGCGTGAATGAAAAACAGCTTGTATTTTTATTAACATCAACATACTAATTTGCCAAGTGCTTTTGTATTGTATTATACAATGCAGACTAGTAAAGCAGACTCTATATAAATATAAGCTGCTTCTACTGTACAATGAATGTTCATGCCTTCACAGGTATAATGAATTAATGTCTGAGCCTCTTGGGAAATACTTGACGACATTTTCAGTTACACACCATAAATGAAATAATTCAATGTGATGATACCAATCACACAAAATGCACATGATTTGAATGGTGTTGACATGTACACATGTGCAAACAAATACCATATAGACAGTTTTTATAAAAGAATGACGCTCTGTTACAATACACAAATCTTAATTAATGTATGTACTCATGTAAAAACCGATGTATAAATTATGTAATATATGTATTTGAACATACAATAGGTATCTGAAAATGTACAATGCATTATAGTTACCAACACTGCCACTTAATCCACATGGTTGTGTTGAATAAAATGACTACTTCTGTAATCTCATACTGTGATTGTTACTTGTAACATTGTTCAACACTGCCATTCATAGTTTCAGCAGAGGTAATCATCTTGGCAGTCTCATCAGAAAGTATTCTGGACATAAGTACATCTGGTGAAATTCACGTAATTGTGGGATCATCTGATCAACCAGTGCAGCATTGTATGTCACCTTTTCATGATGTAAACCAAAGGGAGTCCAAACAACAAAATAGCCCCACTGCATCTCACACATTGCCATTTGTATCTGCATTTGAAAATAGTATGGGTGATTGGTTTTGAGCTTAAGTGTGTTGGTTTCATCTCGTTTCAAACAAAATGAAGTTAATTTCTTTCCAGTTAGGAATACATCACACGTTTTGGGTCAATGTGTTTGATTGGTATGGGGCAGTTTATTTCAAGGACACCCTTTGTGTTTGACACCGGGTCAAATAGTAAGCCATCTGGAGATGCACCAATTCCTGGATACTGCCTGTTTATCCACATCCCAGTCTCAGCTGCCTGAAATCCTGAGATTTCATTGGCTATTGCTGTTTGAAAATCCTCCCGAGCCATGATTTAATTACGACAACCATGATGCAGCAGGTTGCACTGGTTTTCCCCACAACTGCTGGTTCACCAAGTTTTCGAACCTGTCTTCACTAGCACATGCAAATATTATGGTCTTGGCATTCGCTGCGGTGACCCTAGCCTGCCTCTCATTGTGCCATGCTGCATGGCCCTGACTACTGGTGTTAACACTGGTCTGGAGTCTGCAGGTGTGATGTTATCCACCTGATATTTAATCAAATTTGAATGATCTTGTGACAGTTCAAAATCTTCATATTCAATGGCCAAAAGCAATTGCAACATACATTCTTAATTTGGATTTATTTTCTGGAGGTCAGTTATGAAGTTATCTAGGGATTCTTTATCAATTTCATCGCATTACATTGACTGTGGTCTGCAGTCGTATTGAATAACACAATTCACTGCTTTTTTGACTGATAGATAACATCGGTTAATTTTGTTGGGTTCCTACCTGTTTTCTTACCTAAATTCCATTCACAAGGCTTAGAGGTGCAGGCCTTATCCTGTCCAAATGTCAACAAATAATCATTCACCGCAACACGTAGGGCTCCCACTTGACTACATCTGACCAAGGCTGATGACTTGCATTCACATGATGCGTGTAGAACAAAACCACTGTATACACTCACGGTAACCTGCACATTATATGAAATATGCTTCATGATGGCAAGGACTTTTGCCTTGACATACTAATGTCATATGACATACTACGGTTATCATTCATACATGTAACATGACCAATCTCAAAAACTGTTTACCCCTGCATAATGGCTTAGCGGTGTGAGAGTCCATGTGAGGGGCAGAGTCATCCTCAGCTGATCCCTGCAGAGATTCCACCAAGTGATGGTAGATGTGTCCCTCATTAAACATCTTGGGGATGTCTGATTCAGGGAAGGTCTTCCACCCAGAGTCTGGTGCAGGAGGAGGGAGGGAACTGGTAGATGCATCTACTGTCAGTTTCTGGCATTTGGCTGACTGTTTCATCTCATACCATTTCCCCTGGTCGATAGCAGGATCAATTACGTGTCATTTCTTTTGACAGACATCACATTTTGGCATCTGCAATACAAAATATAAATTGCATGATCCCTTGTGAATGTAACCAGATTGTGTTTATACTAAAGGGAGCATCCTTTATGTTGCCTATCTTGATCAAACAAACTGCCAGAAAGTGATACATTTTCATCGCCGCCTTAAGTTAATAAACATAGGAAATAGTGACATATATTATTTTCAAGATAAAGATAAAGGTTGATGAAGAAGTTAACTCTGCATGTAGCACAGCAAATACATTGACATCAGGGGCAGTGGAGACATAATTACTGACCCGCTTATGCGCCGGCAACGGCAAGCACAGCACAAGCACTGAAGCAGTAAACGCTTCAGTAAACATGAAACAGAAGCGGGCGAGTGCGCTAAATAAAACGCCACATAGGTAAATTAGAATACAGGTCACGGGTAGCGTCTGAATCGATCACTATTATACTAAACCTCAGTATATTCTACGAAATTGTCTGCTGTAATTACTACTTATTTACACTGGAATAGTTACGTTGGTAGGCGATTTGGCATGCGATTGTAAACATCAAAATACACCTACCTTTCCAACAAGGCTGATTTGTTGCCAGATCTGCTTAGGCTTAGTCCACGACACGCAAGCCATCTTCGTAGTTGGTCTACGATACGTTTCTCAATTTGGTTGTA
>JAODUO010000540.1:290000-292500 GCA_025642075.2 Ridgeia piscesae
TTGTTCGTAGCTTCTCTTTGAATTTCTAATTTCAGCTGTAGCTTGATTAAGTGCTTCTTTATAAATGCTATAGTCTTCTTCACTTCCGGTATGTCTATATGTCTTCCACATCATTTGCTTGTACTTGATTTTTCTAATGGCTTCCTTCGATAAGTGTTTCTTCTTTGACCGTTTCCCCTGTTTTTTCAAGGGGACAAATTTGTCAACGACGCAGTCAATTTCACTCTTTAAAATATTCCAGCATTCTGTTGCTGTCTTATTCTTCAGTGTATTATTCCAGTCTATCTTTGCTAAATATTCCCTCATGTCCTTATATATTCCTTTGTGAAATGTTTTCCTGTATACAATATTCTAAGTGAGGCCTAACTGTATAAAACAATAGTTAGGCCTCACTTAGAATATTGTATACAAGCATGGAGGCCATATCGCAAGAAGGATATTGATATGCTAGAAAGAGTACAAAGGAGAGCAACCAAAATGATACAAAAACTCAGGAATATTGGTTATGAAATGCGTCTAAAAGAATGTGGTTTAACAACACTAGAAAGCAGAAGATTGAGAGGAGATCAGATTGAGGTGTTTAAAATATTGAATGGATATGAAAATATTGACAGAAATATTTTTTTCACAGTCAAGGAAGAGAGAAGGACTAGAGGACATGGAGTTACATTAGCAAAGAAGCAGTGTAGACTAGATATTAGAACATTTTCATTTTCACAAAGAACAGTAAACGAATGGGACAGATTATCAGCTGATTGTGTAGGTGCTAGTAGTGTTAATATATTTAAAAATAAAATCGACATATACCTAAGAAGGGCGGGGTATACTTAGATAGATAGGTTGGACTCTCGATAAGCCAAATGGCTTCCTAGTCCACCTGCCATCTAGAGTTGAATCTCTAGGTGGCAATCTTGCTAAATCTTAAATCTAAATCTATTCCTTCTGCCTTTACTTTGACGATAAAATGTATCTGGTTGTGATCACTACACCCCAGTGGCTCACATATCTTGACGTTATCAACAAATTCCTTCTGTGAGCTCAATACTATGTCTAACACGTTCTCGCCCCTGGTTGCTTCTAACACATGTTGAGAATGGAAACTATCTTGTACTAAATTTAAAAACTCTTGATCCTCTCTCCCGGTACTCTGTAGATATGTCCACTGTATATGCCCATGGTTAAAATCCCCCATAATAATACAGTCCCGTTTACTCACTTCTTTGATAGCGTTATGTATTTTTTATTCTCTTCCATGCTTATGTTTGGACTCCGATACACTAACCCAACAGTTAATGTTGAGTTTCCTGTAACTATGTTACACCAGACAGCTTCTTCACATTCTGCTTCTTTTTCTAATTTTATTTCATAAGCTTGGATGGATTCTTTAACATATAAAATAACTCCGCCTCCCCTTCTTCCTAATCTATCTTTCCTAAACATTACATACCCTGTCATTACTAATTCGGCATTTGATATATCGGGTGTGGAGTGTTTCTAGTACAATCATATAATTGATTGTTTATTACCGATCTTTGTGCAGTTACTATGCACAACCAATATATTATATAGGTGTAAGTAAATGCTGTGAATCTATCACTGACCCGGACACAGACACGGCCACTGACACGGACACGGAAATGAGCAATGTAGTGTTTATGAATTATTCATGTAATGTAAACAAGGTTCAAGGTCAATTGGCATCCTTAAACAATAACGGATGTGACAGTGTATGTTCGTATGTTAAATGAAAGTGTCAAGCAAAAACAACACCGAAACGTTTTATAATCATATTGAATAGCCAGCCAGTTTAACCAAATTAGTAATATAATATATGCACAATTCACAAGTATATTATGTTAAACTTAAATACAAAATAAAGTGGAAATAATATGACGTTTACTTCACCGTATATTCCGGAATTTGTGTTTATATTTGATACAAAACACATTCATTTATGTAATGAAATATATCAAGCTTCCATTCGTAATATAGTCACAAGTTAGCATATTCTGAATGCAATATTTTCCCGAAAATCCTATTCTTAGACTGTAAAGTACCAAAATGTGTTATATAATAAATGAACACGTATAGCACACTGACATTAGAAAACCATGATCGATTGTGCAGAAATCTGTGAAACTACAAAAGCAATATGATAACAAGCTGTGTAATGTGCATCAATGCGAATGCGTACAATACCCAAGTTAAGCAGAATACAGAGCAGACTTCAATGGCACTAATTTGTACCATTCAAATGCATGGGCAAACATTGTGGTCTTAGCGTTAGTTCCGTGACAACATTGTGACGACGAATGTGCCTTGCGGCACAACTTTCGTTTTAGTTTTCAATCGAGTGTCATCTAAACGATGCATTAGTACGCTAAATTAAATGTTTGGTTAAAAGGCTATTGATGACCGACTAAGTCTGGTTAGTATTTCAATCTCGATTGAATTTTCTTCTGGTTCCCTCGTTATTTGCTGCAAACAACACAGGTGATAT
>JAODUO010000540.1:295000-301535 GCA_025642075.2 Ridgeia piscesae
CAAACTGTAATTCTTGACATATGAAATTAAAACATTTAGGAAATATACCAACATCGTTGTGTCGTAATCCCTAAAACTACCGCGCCAAAAGGGCAAACCGCAAATGGAAAAAACGGAGACATTCTCGCGTTCAAGCGCTAGGTCGATTATAAGTAGATTATATAAATTGTCAACGCTGTGTACATTTCACCGAAACTGATCCGCGATGTGAATGGTTACTTTATATGACACTTAATCATGACATTTACATAGACACAATCTCATTCCTGAATACTTACCCCAGTACACCAGATCGGAGTCTTTTCCCGCACACGTCTTCCTTCCCCACCGGATATACGTAGCGCCACCTGTCGATGAGTATGCATTGTAAAGTTCATAAACATGAAATATAATTATACATAAATTAGGACCTAGAAAATAAAACACTTTAATATTTAATGTAGAAATTCAGAAAGACTCTTTTCTATTAAGTATATGATCAGCTTCTTATGCTTAGTTCTTGTAGATCTCTCAGCAGCACACGGTACTGTCAACCACGTGTGACTGCTAAAGAAGGTCTCCCACATGACAACGGACCACCACGTAGTATGTAAGGTTCACACTCTGCTGCAGAACCGCCGGTTTTACGTTGAACTTGGTGGGTATCGGAGCAGATGGCGACTGCAGAGAAACGGACCACCACAGGAAGTGTGCTCGCACCGCTTCTCTTCAGCGTACACACAAACGATCAGCTCATCCATCCGAACACGCGCAGCTTCCTGGATGCAGATGTCCTCGTCATCACTGCCCAATACATACTCTACTGCGATCTAGGAAACATTCTCATCGGCATTCGTGCGGCAGACCGAGTACTGTGGCACTAACCAACCCAGAGCACATCAAACAAAGACAGAAACGAATCGCGAATAAACCAGACAGCTGAACAGTAATTGAAACGGTGTCGAGCTAACACTATCGTCCAAACCTCCCATCAAACACAAACAAAGGGAAAGTTGGAATCAGAAAAAACATCATCTGCAACTCACTGGGGAGCAGATTGAATGATCATCAAAACACCAGCCCGATCGCTATGCTATCCAACTGCAGAGTACGCATGCGAGCGACATCCTTTTATGGACTTACCAGAGTTACTTCCCGCCTGGAATCTCGGAGAGGTTTCATAACATCGACGGGGCCCATTAAACACAACGCACGCTATCAGCGACATGCGTGATGATATGGCAAGAGCGATTTAACTCTCTGTACGCCAGCGTGCACGGGAACATTCGTGCCGAGGAACACATCCCTGTGCGTGCGGAGACCACCTTGATTACATAGAAAGTGTTAAACCGACTCCGCACACATGTTGGCCGGTCGAGAACCAATACGCTAAAATGAGATTATTACAACGACCCGGAGAATTGTGACTGTGGCGCTAGGCAGACCAAACCGCAGCTCCTGGTCTACGAGTTGATGGAGAGTGTATACTCTGCTTTGTACCATACGATGGCCAATGATATCGCGGTGAAATGTGCCAAGTACTGCGAAAAATTCATACAGAATGGTGGAAGGACACGAATGAATGACAAAGGAGCGGTCGAACTTTGCTCCCTTTAACCATAACCATATAACCATAACCATAATATTTATTGACCCCAAGTAGGTATAGAATTTTTTGAAAGTACATCACTTTCGTTAGTGCATTTATACAAGCATACATACGGGCGGGCGGGCGGGCAGGCAGACATTTCATTTAAAAAAAACTAATGTATCAGCAAACACAAATAGGAGCACTCCGTTGGTTTGACCAAGTTTCCAAAATATGAAAGGAACGAATCTCTGAACTATTATAATAACAACAGAACAGAGTGGGAGGACTGGGTCAATGTGACCTTACTTCGCGGTGATTGAGTCTGCCCACGACACAGCTCGTCTGTCATGGCGTGTGCTGTGTTTCAGTCTGCCCACGACACAGCTCGTCTGACCTGGCGTGTGCTGTGTTTCAGTCTGCCCACGACACAGCTCGTCTGTCATGGCGTGTGCTGTGTTTCAGTCTGTCCACGACACAGCTCGTCTGTCCTGGCGTGTGCTGTGTTTCAGTCTGCCCACGACGCAGCTCGTCTGTCCTGGCGTGTGCTGTGTTTCAGTCTGCCCACGACACGGCTCGTCTGTCCTGGCGTGTGCTGTGTTTCAGTCTGCCCACGACACAGCTCGTCTGTCCTGGCGTGTGCTGTGTTTCAGTCTGCCCACGACACAGCTCGTCTGTCCTGGCGTGTGCTGTGTTTCAGTCTGTCCACGACACAGCTCGTCTGTCCTGGCGTGTGCTGTGTTTCAGTCTGTCCACGACACAGCTCGTCTGTCCTGGCGTGTGCTGTGTTTCAGTCTGCCCACGTCACAGCTCGTCTGTCTTGGTGTGTGCTGTGTTTCAGTCTGCCCATGACACAGCTCGTCTGTCCTGGCGTGTGCTGTGTTTCAGTCTGCCCACGACACAGCTCGTCTGTCCTGGCGTGTGCTGTGTTTCAGTCTGCCCACGACACAGCTCGTCTGTCCTGGCGTGTGCTGTGTTTCAGTCTGTCCACGACACAGCTCGTCTGTCCTGGCGTGTGCTGTGTTTCAGTCTGCCCACGACACAGCTCGTCTGTCCTGGCGTGTGCTGTGTTTCAGTCTGCCCACGACACAGCTCGTCTGTCCTGGCGTGTGCTGTGTTTCAGTCTGCCCACGACACAGCTCGTCTGTCCTGGCGTGTGCTGTGTTTCAGTCTGCCCACGTCACAGCTCGTCTGTCTTAGTGTGTGCTGTGTTTCAGTCTGCCCATGACACAGCTCGTCTGTCCTGGCGTGTGCTGTGTTTCAGTCTGCCCACGACACAGCTCGTCTGTCCTGGCGTGTGCTGTGTTTCAATCTGCCCACGACACAGCTCGTCTGTCCTGGCGTGTGCTGTGTTTCAGTCTGCCCACGACACAGCTCGTCTGTCCTGGCGTGTGCTGTGTTTCAGTCTGCTCACGACACAGCTCGTCTGTCCTGGCGTGTGCATCTGTGCCCTTTAGAGGTGTTGCTAATAATCACTTGGAAGTGTCTTGTGTCACCTTTCACCTATAGAAACGGCATGACACCGGAATCAGACCGCTGATGTACGTCTGTCGTATATTGTAGCTTAGTGTTTCATGTTTGCCGCCGAGCTGTTACCGACACCACGGCCAAGTTATGTATAGTACATTGGTGTTAAACGAACAATATATCATATAAAAACATCGTACACGACGTCAGACATTGCATGCAACTCAAACATAGACATCTTTGAGAGGGTTTAATTAATTCATTCCTTTATAATGTTTTGCGGGTATTTTCAAGTTTTTCGGGCGGTAGAACGACACATGCATGTATGATTTATTTAATGCTTAGGTGTAGTCTCTAACAATTTACAGGTATCTTCGTAAACAGCGCAGTAAAGAACTGCGCAAAATGTTTCACCCGCCGATCCATTCAGTCGAACACCATCCATACTTCTCAGGAAAGCATTCAGCCTTGGTGCCATTAATGCGCGGTAGCTATTACTACACAGACACCCACCATTGACTATGACCATATGCCCATTAGTATGATACAAGTATGTGAAATCATAAAGTACAAATATTTCGATATCTTAATATTAGCCTCTCCAAAGGAACACGATCGGTGGAAATATTCTGATGGTGACCGCCCCGGGCGTCGAACGGTGGTGATACCTCGGCAGGGTTTGTTTTATAACAGGTCGCCATTTCTCTATGTACAACGCCATGATTGTATCACTTTGATGTCCTTAATTTATAAACATATACAGTCCAAACATGGTTCGACCAAACGAAAATACTCGAAAACACACAGTGCAAGCCGTCGGGACAACTGCCACCGTCTGTTTTCTCTAGCACCGGATAGTGACGACAACATTAATAGAACTACTTGTGTAGCGTTGTTTCCGCCGCAATTGTTCAAGTCCATTCTTCAGTAACACATAACTAATTAGAGAACATGTTCCATGCGTTACCACATGGACCTAAGAATAGTGTCGTAACAAACAAGGAAATAGAGTGTCATAACAAATAAGAATAGAATGTCGTAACTAAAAAGAGGAGAGTGTCGTAACAAATAATAAAAGAGTGTCGCAACAAATAAGAATAGAGTATTGTAACAAACAAGAATACAGTGTCGTAACAAATAAGATTAGAGTGTCGTAACAAATAAGATTAGAATGTCGTAACAAATAAGATTAGAATGTCGTAACAAATAAGAATAGAGTGTCGTAACAAATAAGAATAGAGTATCGTAACAAGCAAGAATAGAATGTCTTAACAAATAAAATAGATTTCCATAACAAATAAAACTAGAGTATCGTAACAAATAATAATAGAGTGTCGTGACTAATAAGAATAGAGTATCGTAACAAGCAAGAATAGAATGTCTTAACAAATAAGAATAGATTTCCATAACAAATAAAACTAGAGTATCGTAACAAATAATAATAGAGTGTCGTGACTAATAAGAATAGAGTATCGTAACTAATAAGAATAGAGTATCGTAACCAATAGGAAAAGAGTGTCGTAACAAATAAACATAGAGTGTCGTAAGTAACAAGAATATTGTTTCGAAACAAATAAGAATAGATTACCGTAACAAATAAGAACAGAGTATCGTAACAAATAAGAATAGAGTATCGTAACAACTAAGAATAGAGTGTCGTACCTAACAAGAATAGAGTATTGTAACAAAAAAGAATAGAGTGTTGTAACAAATAATAATAGAGTGTCGTAACTAAAAAGAATATTGTGTCGTAACAAATACGAATAGAGTATCGTAACAAGCAAGAATAGAATGTCGTAACAAGTAAGAATAGATTTTCATAACAAATAAAACTACAGTATCGTAACAAATAATAATGGAGTGTCGTGACTAATAGGAATAGAGAATCGTAACTAATAAGAATAAAGTATCGTAACCAATAGGAAAAGAGTGTCGTAACAAATAAACATAGAGTGTCGTAACTAACAAGAATATTGTTTCGAAACAAATAAGAATAGATCACCGTAACAAATAAGAACAGAGTATCGTAACAAATAAGAATAGAGTATCGTAACAACTAAGAATAGAGTGTCGTACCTAACAAGAATAGAGTATTGTAACAAATAAGAATAGAATGTCGTAACAAATAAGAATAGAGTGTCGTAATTAATAAGAACAGAGTATCGTAACAAATACGTTGTCTGACAGCGATAAATTTACGCAGTGCGAAACATAAAGTTGAATTATGACAAGTCTGCGACTTTCCCTTTTTCCATACGGCTACGCATGCAAATAGTCATACGTCAAATGTCAACTTGTTGCGCAGTAGCGTAATTGCATTCGGAGTTATAAATACAGACACTTTGGGTAATGAACAAGGTTGAACACGAAGCGCTTGAAAAACACGTCGTCACACGTTGGTGTACACTATATTCTGTCCATGATGTCTGACGAATGGCATTCTGTCATTAATCTAACAACCGGGAACGCAAACTACATTCAAAGAGGCTCTCTGCCATAGGCACACTGGCACTCTACTAAGGATTGACCTGATAATATACGTTCTGTACTGACCCGTAAACAGCCTTTTGCGACACAAATGTGATGATTTATTGAGTAATCTGAGCTTATAAACCGGGTGGACGATTCAATTCGCCATTTTTGAAGACTCGTCCACGAAGCAGCAAGTGTCATCCCCGAGCAACGATGCAGATCGCGTACGTTCAAGTGGTGGTTCTCGTCGGCGTGTTTGTCAGCGGCGCCTTCGGTGATCTCGTCAAAGGAGGTGTCTCTAGTGACGGGCTCTGCACCTACTCCTTTCGTGACGTCTGTGTCAGTCAGCGCATAAGTGACGTCACGGAACTGAGAGCTGTCGTCAACAGTCTACAGGCACAGCTCACTTTGGTCAACAAGGTGGTCGCTGCAGTACCTGATCTGAGAAAGGCTCTGAAACAAATGAGTGAAAAATATGACAAAATAACAGATAAGATAGGTAAGTTTGTCGTTTTTAGTTAAGTTAATATACACACACATACACACGTACACACGTACACACGTACACACGTACACACGTACACACAGTACACACGTACACACGTACACACACGTACACACGTACACACGTACACACGTACACACGTACACACGTACACACGTACACACGTACACACGTACACACGTACACACTACACACGTACACACGTACACACGTACACACGTACACACGTACACACGTACACACGTACACACGTACACACGTACACACGTACACACGTACACACGTACACACGTACACACGTACACACGTACACACGTACACACGTACACACGTACACACGTAAAACGTACACACGTACACACGTACACACGTAAAACGTACACACGTACACACGTACACACGTACACACGTACACACGTACACACGTAAAACGTACACACGTACACACGTACACACGTACACACGTACACACGTACACACGTACACACGTACACACGTACACACGTAAAACCCCCACGTACACA
>JAODUO010000541.1:0-5000 GCA_025642075.2 Ridgeia piscesae
TGGACATTTCAGGAATTAGCTCTATCGTGTTCGTACAACTGATTACGATTTGTAGTTATACGCACGATATAACGCCTCCACATAAAGCAAACCACGTGTCGACAGTTAACCTGCCCATCTATCCTGATCCTGTCTTCTTCCGGACCTTCCCGGGTTCATGAACTTTTCAAATCGGCATTATCTAGTCTAGTCTGCACTCGGTCAATGCAATATGCACTGAGGAATGGCCATTTTATTAACGTTACATAAACCGAAATCGTCCATCTTTTCAATACAATTTCCAGTGGATCAGCATACCGCATATAGGCCATACTACATATAATAGTAAAGAAATTCCCGACACACAATGAACTTTGTTTCACATAATATGCAGTTTTGAGGTAAACAGCAGGCATGCAACCTCTGGCTACCGGTAATTTAGAAAAAAATTGTTTTTAATAACGTGGTGCCTACAAATGCCAGTGCGACATACAGTGTGTATAGTAGCAAGTGTGGTAAGTTAGGCAACCGTTTATTTTGCAGTTGCACATATATTTCCTTAGCAACAATTAAAAAGGTAGTTTAAATTAGAATGCGAAAAGCCAATTTAACGACATAGTGCAGGCCTCCTGGAAGTACGTGAAGGATTGACTTATTAAAGTATAAGAAGAGCTAATATTTAAAGGCAATCAAGGCATTAGCTAAACTCCACCAACAAACCTTATGCTATAAATAACCCATAGTTCCACCATTACAACCACAGGAGCGGCAAATGTACTACAGAGAACGGTGACGTCACATCTCGGAATCTCGAAAGCGCGGCAAAAATATGCATTTTCAAAAAATGCGAGTTACTTATAAATAAATGTGACATTTCTAATTTATTAAACTTTTATGATTTATTTGGCTTAGTGCACATGGAAATATATAGCAGGATGTAATATAAAACGAATTAAAAGAAAAAGTGTTTTTATTTTAAGTTAAAATATAGAGGAACCTCACTATTAATGTCGGCCCCGAGACAGGAACCCACTGACGGAGTCTACGCAACTTCGCCTCAATTTTGCCGCGTTTCGAGCTTCGGATCGGGCCAAATAAACGGCGTGCGCATTTAAATAAGTACCCTCTCTACAGTATCGTGTTTAACTGCAGGGCCAAGCAAGAGGATTACATTACAGCGGCATCAAACTTACTTGGCTCTATGCGGAGAAGTGCGTAGTAGACACTACTGTACAGCGACATCATCACGACGATGACGAACGAGACGAACGGGTGCTTCTTGAATACACCTGCACACTGACGTCAAGTTAAATCTACTCGTGTCGCAACCAGAACATGTCTAGTCGTTTCGTTGACTATAAAGGAGCGATGACACATTTTAATAAAATCAAGACATGACAACCGCAGTCATTGAAACAATCAGCTGAAGTGGTTTGCCGTCATCAATAAAACAATGATGGCCGTGAGATGATATTGCCAGTCTGACTAACACGGCTGTTTTCACAGAACTAACTAAATCCCCACATGGCCATCCGCGACACATTTACTTTTTAGTGAACCTTGAAACTGAATGAGTATAAGTAAACCTTCTGGTTCTTTGAATGATTGATTTTTTAAAATAACATGAAGTTGATTAACAGTGTGACACTATCGAGACGGCTCATCGCTTAATATTGTCCAAAACACGGTATGGCCATCCTCGTAAGCCAGGGGGCGCTGCGGCTGATTTCGTCAGTACCAGCTTTCACTACCCTGGCAAATCCTTTTTTTTAAACTTGTCTTTTAACGTTAGCCAATGAAATCGCCCACGAGGAGTGTGGTCGGTCTGCGGTCGCACGACAATATAATTGTAGGTAATTTCAGCCGCATGTCGCTCGTGTTACACGCAATGTTTAGGACGCGATAAGATCATTATAGTGGGATTCCACCAGTCGTGTATCGTCTTCAAATTGGGACGGGTATTTGCGCTCTTCCCACGGCTGACGTAATATCGACTGGCGGGGTAAATTTCAACATTAACAGTTCGACTCTGCTCACTACCTAGCCTCGACTACCCAGGCTCCGTGAGGTGGCAGCACTTTTAAGCCCCTCAACTCTGCCTGGGAATCTAATGCTCTGCATTTGTAACCGCCAAGGTAGTCTGGCTTAACCGACTGTCTTTTTATCGAATAATGCTGTATTATAAAAAACTATTCAAAATTAAACTGATATTAATACAAAATAAATAGAAATACAAATTTGGAGTTGTTTATAAAAATATAAATTACGGCAGGATTAACCAGTATCCGTGAGGTGGCAGCATTGTTTAGATCACGCGGATAAATATTCAAAAGCCGGCAGAATCACCAGACTGTCTTCTCAACGTAGTTCCGCAGCCGACCGACAGTCGAGACTACTCACTACCACAGTTTGCGGAGACGATCAGCCAGAGTTCAGTAGCACTGCGCAGCGACCCCTGGCTTGTGAGGATGGGTATGAACTTAAATTACTGGTAAACCGAAGGTAATGCATGTTGCTAACTTATACATCCAACGGAAGTAATGCAAAATAACTATTAGCAACTACAGTAACGAACATCGTGTCAGAATCTTGTCAGAGGTACAATTTAAAACATACGCACACACGCCCACGTTAACCTATATTTGGAAGTGAAGCATAACGTTTTTTTACACACTGAATAGTTGTTTTTGTCGAGTTCTGGGGATCATTTCACTAAGACAAAGATCTCTTAAGGAAAACTTATTATTAAACAAAATCCGTGTTACATAAATACTTATTTTTTTTCAAAACGCAAATAATATCCGCTGTCGTATTACTGTTTCCATGACACACCAGTGACAATGTTCCGCGGCGCGTCGCGGTGTTGACGGTTTTCAGGTATTCAAGATCAGTATTCAAGATCAAAATTGATCATAATTGGCAAAACCGGATTTAAGCGCTCTTTACAACGTTAGTGAAATGGTCTCCTATTCTCACTGATTGGTTCCGCGGTCCATTTTAGCCGCCTTTCCTGCAATATGAAATCATAAACCCATTCCAAACCTAGTGATACTACTCAACTGATATGCAAAGGATACCATACAGCAAGAATTGGTATATGATGTACAGAGTGTACAGCACCCCGCCGCATACAGGCCCGCTGTGATGGGGTTGGTCCACCTGGAACACGTCGCAGACTGCAGAAAGAAGAACACGATCTTTTGGAAACTTCACGAATGCAACATTCTGGGATGCAACTGAATTCGGAAAGAAGAAGAGTACCGAACAAATCGACTATAAAAAGACTGAGGAGGTGAAACTGCTCAGTTCAGTTCATGCTGGCCACTGGGGTCGATCATTTCTGGTTTCAACTATCCTTCTTCATGTCCCACGGTTTACCGTTGCCGACTTTAGGCCTACGTCATCCTTGAAACAGTCTTCTCCTCTAGGCCATTCCATCATTTATGTGCCGGTTGTCACAAGATCATCCTGGGTGCCATTGTATTGTCTTCTTATTTTTTCAGTGACTTTACACACTCCATCGTATAGTCTATTGGGCAGATATTATTGACAGTATTGCGACACCAAGCATTCTGGTGTAACACCCGTCTAGCTGTTTGTTATGTTTTTTGTTACATTCCAACTTCCGCACCCTTACAGCAACATAAACTCGGTTGTTGCGTTCAACAATCTCTGTTTGATTTGGCGTAACGGTGTGGACTTCCATACGTGGTTTAGTTGGTTGAATGCTCTCCATGCCACTGCCTTCCGAATCTTGATGTCTTTGTCTGTTGGTCAGACTCAGGAGCCAAGCTATTTGTAATCTTCAACCTTATCTAAAACTTCTCCTCCAATGGAAATAATGTTGGTGTTATCTAATTGTTTGAATGAAATAGGCTAAGACTCCTGGAACCTTGGACTGGATATCATGTTTATTTGATGAAATATATATTTCTATGCGGACAAGAACTGTTCTATTCATCATCATTATCACCATCGTCGTCGTCGTCATCGTCATCATCATCATCATCATCATCCCTGTGCAGCCGTAGTGTCCAGTGGTTGGAAAAAGGCCTCAGCATGCTGCTTCCAGATCTGCCGTTCCGGATGACGTAATACACATCCTAGATGACGCTGCCGTCGCTTCGTATTCCCGGGCTAGCCGTCTCCTGAAACTATGTTACTGTTAGCGAGGAGAAATTCAACTAGCCATGGAAAATAGCACCAATATTGTTTTAATTTAATTTAGCCCTCATTGTTTGCAATTGTGCCACCAAGTGCTAGTACAAATTTCTTCCTACTGATCCAATCACGTGACTGCGAAGGAATTACGTCACAAACAGCGCTCGTGAACGGCAGAGCCGGCGAAGACAAACTTTCAAGCTAATCGTTCTCCATCGAGACGGAGAATCAAGCCATACACGGAGAATATTTACAAGAAGTTACACGACCATCTAACAGATAAGTTCAAGCTATATTACCATTAACTATTTACTTAACTTTTCTATCAAATTATCTTCGGCGTTCTCCCTGGAACAGTGGGTAGAGCACTGACGACAAACGCAGCCGATTAACAAGAGAGTTAACTCTGGAGAACATTTCCAATAAATTACACGACAAAATATACAATACCATATAACCTTAGCATTAATAATTTCAAAAAAGATTGTTTGCTTAGCCTTGAGTTGACGTTCCATTTGGAATAGTAGGCGGGATACAGACGATGACTGATAACTATAAGGACGTAAGAAAAGAAGGAAGGAAGGTAGGAAGGAAAGAAGGAATGAAGAAAAAGGGAACGCGATTAAGCCTAAGGACCAATTAATCAATATGCCTATAGCAGCATTAAGTAATTCACTTAAAGCGGTAGTGCTAGCGTCAGGACACGCCTCATCCAGACCAAATTACGTTTATAGGGCTTCGATTACGAACAGGGATGGTCTGGGGCAATACGTCATCATTTATATCCATCCGTCCGTCACTCCATCAGTCATGCAGGCACTCATTCAGTCAGTTCTAATTAACTCACCCATTCACTCACG
>JAODUO010000541.1:7500-132500 GCA_025642075.2 Ridgeia piscesae
CGCGTCTTCAACTGCACTCCGCATGTCTTCAACTGCATTCCGTGTCTTCAACTGCACTTCGTGTCTTCAACTGCACTCCGTGTCTTCAACTGCACTCAGTGTCTTCAACTGCACTCCGCGTGTCTTCAACTGCACTCCGTGTTTTCAACTGCATTTCGTGTCTTCAACTGCACTCCGTGTCTTCAACTGCACTCCGTGTCTTCAACTGCACTCCGTGTCTTCAACTGCACTCCGTGTCTTCAACTGCACTCCGTGTCTTCAACTGCACTCCGCGTCTTCAACTGCACTCCGCGTGTCTTCAACTGCACTCCGTGTCTTCAACTGCACTCCGCGTGTCTTCAACTGCACTCCGTGTGTTCAACTGCACGCCGTGTGTTCAACTGCACTCCACGTGTCTTCAACTGCACTCCGTGTCTTCCAATGCATTCCGTGTCTTCAACTGCTCTCCGTGTCTTCAACTGCACTCCGCGTGTCTTCAACTGCACTCCGCGTGTCTTCAACTGCACTCCGTGTCTTCAACTGCACTCCGCGTGTCTTCAACTGCACTCCGTGTCTTCAACTGCACTCCGCGTGTCTTCAACTGCACTCCGTGTTTTCAACTGCATTTCGTGTCTTCAACTGCACTCCGTGTCTTCAACTCCCCTCTACCTGGTGTCTATGTCAGGGGAGACATGCCATCTCACACAGTGACACAGAGGGTAAACACCCTGTCCCCTCTACCTGGGGTCTATGTCATTGGAGACATGCCATCTCACACAGTGACACAGAGGGTAAACACCCTGTCCCCTCTACCTGGTGTCTATGTTATGGGAGACATGCCATCTCACACAGTGACACAGAGGGTAAACACCCTGTCCCCTCTACCTGGGGTCTATGTCATTGGAGACATGCCATCTCACACAGTGACACAGAGGGTAAACACCCTGTCCCCTCTACCTGGTGTCTATGTCAGGGGAGACATGCTATCTCACACAGTGACACAGAGGGTAAACACCCTGTCCCCTCTACCTGGTGTCTTCAGGGGAGACATGCCATCTCACACAGTGACACAGAGTGTAAACACCCTGTCCCCTCTACCTGGTGTCTATGTCAGGGGAGACATGCCATCTCACACAGTGACACAGAGGGTAAACACCCTGTCCCCTCTACCTGGTGTCTATGTCATTGGAGACATGCCATCTCACACAGTGACACAGAGGGTAAACACCCTATCCCCTCTACCTGGTGTCTATGTCAGGGGAGACATGCCATCTCACACAGTGACACAGAGGGTAAACACCCTGTCCCCTCTACCTGGTGTCTATGTCATGGGAGACATGCCATCTCACACAGTGACACAGAGAGTAAACACCCTTTCCCCTCTACCTGGTGTCTATGTCATGGGAGACATGCCATCTCACACAGTGACACAGAGAGTAAACACCCTTTCCCCTCTACCTGGTGTCTATGTCAGGGGAGACATGCCATCTCACACAGTGACACAGAGGGTAAACACTCTGTCCCCTCTACCTGGTGTCTATGTCAGGGGAGACATGCCATCTCACACAGTGACACAGAGGGTAAACACCCTTTCCCCTCTACCTGGTGTCTATGTCAGGGGAGACATGCCATCTCACACAGTGACACAGAGGGTAAACACTCTGTCCCCTCTACCTGGTGTCTATGTCAGGGGAGACATGCCATCTCACACAGTGACACAGAGGGTAAACACCCTATCCCCTCTACCTGGTGTCTCAGGGGAGACATGCCATCTCACACAGTGACACAGAGAGTAAACACCCTTTCCCCTCTACCTGGTGTCTATGTCAGGGGAGACATGCCATCTCACACAGTGACACAGAGGGTAAACACCCTGTCCCCTCTACCTGGTGTCTATGTCAGGGGAGACATGCCATCTCACACAGTGACACAGAGTACCTAAACACCCTGTCCCCTCTACCTGGTGTCTATGTCAGGGGAGACATGCCATCTCACACAGTGACACAGAGGGTAAACACCCTATCCCCTCTACCTGGTGTCTTTGTCAGGGGAGACATGCCATCTCACACAGTGACACAGAGGGTAAACACCCTGTCCCCTCTAGTCTATGTCATGGGAGACATGCCATCTCACACAGTGACACAGAGGGTAAACACCCTGTCCCCTCTACCTGGGGTCTATGTCAAGGGAGACATGCCATCTCACACAGTGACACAGAGGGTAAACACCCTGTCCCCTCTACCTGGTGTCTATGTCATGGGAGACATGCCATCTCACACAGTGACACAGAGGGTAAACACCCTGTCCCCTCTACCTGGTGTCTATGTCATTGGAGACATGCCATCTCACACAGTGACACAGAGGGTAAACACCCTATCCCCTCTACCTGGGGTCTATGTCAGGGGAGACATGCCATCTCACACAGTGACACAGAGAGTAAACACCCTTTCCCCTCTACCTGGTGTCTATGTCAGGGGAGACATGCCATCTCACACAGTGACACAGAGAGTAAACACCCTGTCCCCTCTACCTGGGGTCTATGTCAGGGGAGACATGCCATCTCACACAGTGACACAGAGGGTAAACACCCTATCCCCTCTACCTGGGGTCTATGTCAGGGGAGACATGCCATCTCACACAGTGACACAGAGGGTAAACACCCTTTCCCCTCTACCTGGGGTCTATGTCAGGGGAGACATGCCATCTCACACAGTGACACAGAGGGTAAACACCCTATCCCCTCTACCTGGGGTCTATGTCAGGGGAGACATGCCATCTCACACAGTGACACAGAGGGTAAACACCCTGTCCCCTCTACCTGGTGTCTATGTCAGGGGAGACATGCCATCTCACACAGTGACACAGAGGGTAAACACCCTATCCCCTCTACCTGGTGTCTTTGTCAGGGGAGACATGCCATCTCACACAGTGACACAGAGGGTAAACACCCTGTCCCCTCTACCTGGGGTCTATGTCAGGGGAGACATGCCATCTCACACAGTGACACAGAGGGTAAACACCCTATCCCCTCTACCTGGTGTCTTTGTCAGGGGAGACATGCCATCTCACACAGTGACACAGAGGGTAAACACCCTGTCCCCTCTACCTGGGGTCTATGTCAGGGGAGACATGCCATCTCACACAGTGACACAGAGGGTAAACACCCTATCCCCTCTACCTGGGGTCTATGTCAGGGGAGACATGCCATCTCACACAGTGACACAGAGGGTAAACACCCTGTCCCCTCTACCTGGGGTCTATGTCAAGGGAGACATGCCATCTCACACAGTGACACAGAGGGTAAACACCCTGTCCCCTCTACCTGGTGTCTATGTCATGGGAGACATGCCATCTCACACAGTGACACAGAGGGTAAACACCCTGTCCCCTCTACCTGGTGTCTGTCAGGGGAGACATGCCATCTCACACAGTGACACAGAGGGTAAACACCCTGTCCCCTCTACCTGGTGTCTTTGTCAGGGGAGACATGCCATCTCACACAGTGACACAGAGGGTAAACACCCTGTCCCCTCTACCTGGGGTCTATGTCAGGGGAGACATGCCATCTCACACAGTGACACAGAGGGTAAACACCCTGTCCCCTCTACCTGGTGTCTATGTCAGGGGAGACATGCCATCTCACACAGTGACACAGAGAGTACCTAAACACCCTGTCCCCTCTACCTGGGGTCTATGTCAGGGGAGACATGCCATCTCACACAGTGACACAGAGAGTACCTAAACACCCTGTCCCCTCTACCTGGTGTCTATGTCAGGGGAGACATGCCATCTCACACAGTGACACAGAGGGTAAACACCCTGTCCCCTCTACCTGGGGTCTATGTCAGGGGAGACATGCCATCTCACACAGTGACACAGAGAGTAAACACCCTTTCCCCTCTACCTGGTGTCTATGTCAGGGGAGACATGCCATCTCACACAGTGACACAGAGAGTAAACACCCTGTCCCCTCTACCTGGTGTCTATGTCAGGGGAGACATGCCATCTCACACAGTGACACAGAGAGTACCTAAACACCCTGTCCCCTCTACCTGGTGTCTATGTCAGGGGAGACATGCCATCTCACACAGTGACACAGAGAGTAAACACCCTGTCCCCTCTACCTGGGGTCTATGTCAGGGGAGACATGCCATCTCACACAGTGACACAGAGAGTACCTAAACACCCTGTCCCCTCTACCTGGGGTCTATGTCAGGGGAGACATGCCATCTCACACAGTGACACAGAGGGTAAACACCCTGTCCCCTCTACCTGGTGTCTATGTCAGGGGAGACATGCCATCTCACACAGTGACACAGAGGGTAAACACCCTTTCCCCTCTACCTGGTGTCTATGTCATTGGAGACATGCCATCTCACACAGTGACACAGAGGGTAAACACCCTGTCCCCTCTACCTGGTGTCTATGTCAGGGGAGACATGCCATCTCACACAGAAACACCCTGTCCCCTCTACCTGGTGTCTATGTCAGGGGAGACATGCCATCTCACACAGTGACACAGAGGGTAAACACCCTATCCCCTCTACCTGGTGTCTTTGTCAGGGGAGACATGCCATCTCACACAGTGACACAGAGGGTAAACACCCTGTCCCCTCTACCTGGTGTCTATGTCAGGGGAGACATGCCATCTCACACAGTGACACAGAGGGTAAACACCCTCTCCCCTCTATGTCTTTGTCAGGGGAGACATGCCATCTCACACAGTGACACAGAGGGTAAACACCCTGTCCCCTCTACCTGGGGTCTATGTCAGGGGAGACATGCCATCTCACACAGTGACACAGAGGGTAAACACTCTGTCCCCTCTACGGGGTCTATGTCAAGGGAGACATGCCATCTCACACAGTGACACAGAGGGTAAACACCCTGTCCCCTCTACCTGGTGTCTGTCAGGGGAGACATGCCATCACAGTGACACAGAGGGTAAACACCCTGTCCCCTCTACCTGGTGTCTGTCAGGGGAGACATGCCATCTCACACAGTGACACAGAGGGTAAACACCCTATCCCCTCTACCTGGTGTCTATGTCAGGGGAGACATGCCATCTCACACAGTGACACAGAGGGTAAACACCCTATCCCCTCTACCTGGTGTCTTTGTCAGGGGAGACATGCCATCTCACACAGTGACACAGAGGGTAAACACCCTGTCCCCTCTACCTGGGGTCTATGTCAGGGGAGACATGCCATCTCACACAGTGACACAGAGGGTAAACACCCTGTCCCCTCTACCTGGTGTCTATGTCAGGGGAGACATGCCATCTCACACAGTGACACAGAGTGTAAACACCCTGTCCCCTCTACCTGGTGTCTGTCAGGGGAGACATGCCATCTCACACAGTGACACAGAGGGTAAACACCCTGTCCCCTCTACCTGGTGTCTATGTCAGGGGAGACATGCCATCTCACACAGTGACACAGAGGGTAACACCCTGTCCCCTCTACCTGGGGTCTATGTCAGGGGAGACATGCCATCTCACACAGTGACACAGAGGGTAAACACCCTGTCCCCTCTACCTGGTGTCTATGTCATTGGAGACATGCCATCTCACACAGTGACACAGAGGGTAAACACCCTGTCCCCTCTACCTGGTGTCTATGTCAGGGGAGACATCCCATCTCACACAGTGACACAGAGAGTAAACACCCTGTCCCCTCTACCTGGTGTCTGTCAGGGGAGACATGCCATCTCACACAGTGACACAGAGAGTACCTAAACACCCTGTCCCCTCTACCTGGGGTCTATGTCAGGGGAGACATGCCATCTCACACAGTGACACAGAGAGTACCTAAACACCCTGTCCCCTCTACCTGGGGTCTATGTCAGGGGAGACATGCCATCTCACACAGTGACACAGAGGGTAAACACCCTGTCCCCTCTACCTGGTGTCTGTCAGGGGAGACATGCCACAGTGACACAGAGGGTAAACACCCTTTCCCCTCTACCTGGTGTCTATGTCATTGGAGACATGCCATCTCACACAGTGACACAGAGGGTAAACACCCTGTCCCCTCTACCTGGGGTCTATGTCAGGGGAGACATGCCATCTCACACAGTGACACAGAGGGTAAACACCCTATCCCCTCTACCTGGTGTCTTTGTCAGGGGAGACATGCCATCTCACACAGTGACACAGAGGGTAAACACCCTGTCCCCTCTACCTGGGGTCTATGTCAGGGGAGACATGCCATCTCACACAGTGACACAGAGGGTAAACACCCTGTCCCCTCTACCTGGGGTCTATGTCAGGGGAGACATGCCATCTCACACAGTGACACAGAGGGTAAACACCCTGTCCCCTCTACCTGGGGTCTATGTCAAGGGAGACATGCCATCTCACACAGTGACACAGAGGGTAAACACCCTGTCCCCTCTACCTGGTGTCTATGTCATGGGAGACATGCCATCTCACACAGTGACACAGAGAGTAAACACCCTGTCCCCTCTACCTGGTGTCTATGTCAGGGGAGACATGCCATCTCACACAGTGACACAGAGGGTAAACACCCTGTCCCCTCTACCTGGTGTCTTTGTCAGGGGAGACATGCCATCTCACACAGTGACACAGAGGGTAAACACCCTGTCCCCTCTACCTGGGGTCTATGTCAGGGGAGACATGCCATCTCACACAGTGACACAGAGGGTAAACACCCTATCCCCTCTACCTGGTGTCTATGTCAGGGGAGACATGCCATCTCACACAGTGACACAGAGAGTACCTAAACACCCTGTCCCCTCTACCTGGGGTCTATGTCAGGGGAGACATGCCATCTCACACAGTGACACAGAGAGTACCTAAACACCCTGTCCCCTCTACCTGGGGTCTATGTCAGGGGAGACATGCCATCTCACACAGTGACACAGAGGGTAAACACCCTGTCCCCTCTACCTGGGGTCTATGTCAGGGGAGACATGCCATCTCACACAGTGACACAGAGGGTAAACACCCTTTCCCCTCTACCTGGTGTCTATGTCATTGGAGACATGCCATCTCACACAGTGACACAGAGGGTGTCTATGTCATTGGAGACATGCCATCTCACACAGTGACACAGAGGGTAAACACCCTGTCCCCTCTACCTGGTGTCTATGTCAGGGGAGACATGCCATCTCACACAGTGACACAGAGAGTACCTAAACACCCTGTCCCCTCTACCTGGGGTCTATGTCAGGGGAGACATGCCATCTCACACAGTGACACAGAGAGTAAACACTCTCTACCTGGGGTCTATGTCAAGGGAGACATGCCATCTCACACAGTGACACAGAGGGTAAACACCCTGTCCCCTCTACCTGGGGTCTATGTCAGGGGAGACATGCCATCTCACACAGTGACACAGAGGGTAAACACCCTTTCCCCTCTACCTGGTGTCTATGTCATTGGAGACATGCCATCTCACACAGTGACACAGAGAGTACCTAAACACCCTGTCCCCTCTACCTGGGGTCTATGTCAGGGGAGACATGCCATCTCACACAGTGACACAGAGGGTAAACACTCTGTCCCCTCTACCTGGGGTCTATGTCAGGGGAGACATGCCATCTCACACAGTGACACAGGTGTAAACACTCTGTCCCCTGTTGTGTCTACGTCCGGAGGTACCTGTCTCACACAGTGACACAGGGTATACCCCTGTCCCTCTACCTGGGTCTCATGTCATTGAGAGACACATCATACAGCATGGCAAACTTCTCCTGCCTGTTGATCATGTTTATGAGTCATTCATCACTTGGTGGCTGAGTTAACCTGCTCTCACGGATCTACATCGTGGGGTGCATCTCATAATGACACAGAAGGTGAACACCTCCTCACCTGGGTGATCATGTCTGGTATCACACAGGCCAGAGTTAACTTCTCCCCCCCACAGTGGTCTATGTCCAGGGGAGACATGCCATCTCACACAGTGACACAGAGAGTACCTAAACACCCTGTCCCCTCTACCTGGTGTCTATGTCAGGGGAGACATGCCATCTCACACAGTGACACAGAGGGTAAACACCCTATCCCCTCTACCTGGTGTCTATGTCAGGGGAGACATGCCATCTCACACAGTAACACCCTGTCCCCTCTACCTGGTGTCTGTCAGGGGAGACATGCCATCTCACACAGTGACACAGAGGGTAAACACCCTGTCCCCTCTACCTGGTGTCTATGTCATTGGAGACATGCCATCTCACACAGTGACACAGAGGGTAAACACCCTCTCCCCTCTACCTGGTGTCTATGTCAGGGGAGACATGCCATCTCACACAGTGACACAGAGGGTAAACACCCTGTCCCCTCTACCTGGTGTCTGTCAGGGGAGACATGCCATCTCACACAGTGACACAGAGGGTAAACACCCTATCCCCTCTACCTGGTGTCTATGTCAGGGGAGACATGCCATCTCACACAGTGACACAGAGGGTAAACACCCTGTCCCCTCTACCTGGTGTCTATGTCATTGGAGACATGCCATCTCACACAGTGACACAGAGGGTAAACACCCTATCCCCTCTACCTGGTGTCTATGTCAGGGGAGACATGCCATCTCACACAGTGACACAGAGGGTAAACACCCTTTCCCCTCTACCTATGTCATTGCAGACATGCCATCTCACACAGTGACACAGAGGGTAAACACCCTGTCCCCTCTACCTGGTGTCTATGTCAGGGGAGACATGCCATCTCACACAGTGACACAGAGGGTAAACACCCTTTCCCCTCTACCTGGTGTCTATGTCATTGGCTCACACAGTGACACAGAGGGTAAACACTCTGTCCCCTCTACCTGGTGTCTATGTCAGGGGGAGACATGCCATCTCTACAGTGACGACACAGAGGGTAAACACCCTATCCCCTCTACCTGGGGTCTATGTCGGGGGAGACATGCCATCTCTGTGACAGAGAGTAAACACCACCCCTCTACCTGGAGTGTCTATGTCAGGGAGCACCTGCTCCACAGTGCAACTAGAGAGATGCTTCTCCCTCTACCTGGGGTCTATGTCAGGGGAGAGACATGCCATCTCACACAGTGACACAGAGGGTAAACACCCTATCCCACCTGGTGTCTATGTCAGGGGAGACATGCCATCTCACACAGTGACACAGAGAGTACCCTACCTGGTGTCTGTCAGGGGAGACATGCCATCTCACACAGTGACACAGAGGGTAAACACCCTATCCCCTCTACCTGGTGTCTATGTCAGGGGAGACATGCCATCTCACACAGTGACACAGAGGGTAAACACCCTGTCCCCTCTACCTGGGGTCTATGTCATTGGAGACATGCCATCTCACACAGTGACACAGAGGGTAAACACCCTGTCCCCTCTACCTGGGGTCTATGTCAGGGGAGACATGCCATCTCACACAGTGACACAGAGAGTACCTAAACACCCTGTCCCCTCTACCTGGTGTCTATGTCAGGGGAGACATGCCATCTCACACAGTGACACAGAGAGTAAACACCCTGTCCCTCTACCTGGGGTCTATGTCAGGGGAGACATGCCATCTCACACAGTGACACAGAGGGTAAACACCCTATCCCCTCTACCTGGTGTCTATGTCAGGGGAGACATGCCATCTCACACAGTGACACAGAGGGTAAACACCCTGTCCCCTCTACCTGGGGTCTATGTCAGGGGAGACATGCCATCTCACACAGTGACACAGAGGGTAAACACCCTGTCCCCTCTACCTGGGGTCTATGTCAGGGGAGACATGCCATCTCACACAGTGACACAGAGAGTACCTAAACACCCTGTCCCCTCTACCTGGTGTCTATGTCAGGGGAGACATGCCATCTCACACAGTGACACAGAGGGTAAACACCCTGTCCCCTCTACCTGGGGTCTATGTCAGGGGAGACATGCCATCTCACACAGTGACACAGAGGGTAAACACCCTGTCCCCTCTACCTGGGGTCTATGTCAGGGGAGACATGCCATCTCACACAGTGACACAGAGGGTAAACACCCTGTCCCCTCTACCTGGGGTCTATGTCAGGGGAGACATGCCATCTCACACAGTGACACAGAGGGTAAACACCCTGTCCCCTCTACCTGGGGTCTATGTCATGGAGACATGCCATCTCACACAGTGACACAGAGAGTAAACACCCTTTCCCCTCTACCTGGTGTCTATGTCAGGGGAGACATGCCATCTCACACAGTGACACAGAGGGTAAACACCCTGTCCCCTCTACCTGGTGTCTATGTCAGGGGAGACATGCCATCTCACACAGTGAGTAAACACTCTGTCCCCTCTACCTGGTGTCTATGTCAGGGGAGACATGCCATCTCACACAGTGACACAGAGGGTAAACACCCTATCCCCTCTACCTGGTGTCTATGTCAGGGGAGACATGCCATCTCACACAGTGACACAGAGGGTAAACACCCTATCCCCTCTACCTGGTGTCTATGTCAGGGGAGACATGCCATCTCACACAGTGACCTGGAGGGTAAACACTATGCCCTCTACCTGGGTGTCTCTCTGGAGACATGCCCATCTCTGCAGTGGCCTAGAAGTTAAACACTCATCCTCTGCCTGGTGTCTGTCAGGGGGAGACATGCCATCTCACACAGTGACACAGAGGGTAAACACCCTATCCCCTCTACCTGGTGTCTATGTCAGGGGAGACATGCCATCTCACACAGTGACACAGAGGGTAAACACCCTGTCCCCTCTACCTGGTGTCTATGTCAGGAGACAGCTGCATCTCACACAAGTGTTTGTGGAGGTAAACACTCTGTCCCCTCTACCTGGTGTCTATGTCAGGGGAGACATGCCATCTCACACAGTGACACAGAGGGTAAACACCCTTTCCCCTCTACCTGGTGTCTATGTCAGGGGAGACATGCCATCTCACACAGTGACACAGAGGGTAAACACTCTGTCCCCTCTACCTGGTGTCTATGTCAAGGGAGACATGTCATCTCACACAGTGACACAGGGGGTAAACACCCTGTCCCTTCTACCTGGGGTCTATGTCAGGGGACATTATCTATCTCACACAAAGGGTAAAGACTCTATTCCCTCGCAGATCTGATCAATCAAACACCATCTCAATTTCTCTGGGAAGCATTCAGCCATGCTGGTATTAATGCATGAAAATTACTCAAACGCAAATATACAATATTGAATATGGACTCAAACGCAAATATACAATATTGAATATGGACTCATTCATGCTAGAGCAACATAAAGTAGATGAACTTGCCCAAAGTTTGACATCAGCATCTGATTTGAACCCAAGATCTCTAAGTTGCGAGTGCTAAGCTCTAGCCACTTCATGCACCAGCTGGCTCCAGAGTTACAACCAGTAATTAACATAACAGAAACATCCTGTATATCACTCAACATTACTACAATTTTCATCAATAATAAGATACAAAATTACATCAAAATCCGCCTCACCTCAAAGTGAATCCATCTGTACTGTGTCAGATCAACTGCCGTCTGGAAATCCTCCAATGTCAGCTCAGGCAGATCTCTACAAACATCGTGAAGACTAAAATGAATGATTTGTTTGAACATAAATTTGGGATATATCTTATTAAAAAATTCCATTTTTTTTTACCACACTTCTTTCAGATCATATATGGTAGATTTCAGATATGCAACGATTGAAATCATAACAACTGTTTACTAAAATCTATTTTTTTAAATTAATTCCTATTGCAGTGATAATTCAGGGCTCGACATTGGCACTGGCCACATGGCCTGAGTGGTCAGATGTGTGTTTTGAAGCTGTCAGGCCAGTTCGGGCCACCAGTTTAAAAATTCTACTGGCCCAAACCAACTGACCATCGTCGACGTTTCCCACTTTCTGTAACTATTTATAGAAACATGGGATAACCCTAATAACTAAGACCATTTGATATTTCAACCAACGTTTGTTTTATTTCAATATATTAATAAATAATTAAACAACAGTATCTAAAATGCAGAAACAAAAATACAAAGACTTCAACTGAATATTTTGTATGCACTCACTTGACACAGGGGATCACTCATTATTCAGTCAATAAGCAATCTTGTTACACGTTAGCTAAAAAAAGTTATGCCAGTGCACATTCCGTTAATAAAAATTATCAAAGTAATTTATTATACTGTCAAATGTTTGATAGTGATGCAAAAGGTTGGATTTGGTAATACAATCTTGGAGGAAGGAGTGCAAAGGTTTTGGACAGAGTTCACACTGTCACCGTCACATGCTGGCTTTTGCTCACAGCAGGCAGTCTTTAGGCTTGACACACTGACAGAGTGACATGTTGTTTACACACTGACAGAGTGACATGTTGTTTACACACTGACAGAGTGACATGTTGTTTACACACTGACAGAGTGACATGTTGTTTACACACTGACAGAGTGACATGTTGTTTACACACTGACAGAGTGACATGTTGTTTACACACTGACAGAGTGACATGTTGTTCACACACTGACAGAGTGACATGTTGTTCACACACTGACAGAGTGACATGTTGTTTACACACTGACAGAGTGACATGTTGTTTACACACTGACAGAGTGACATGTTGTTCACACATTGACAGAGTGACATGTTGTTTACACACTGACAGGGTGACATGTTGTTCATACACTGACAGAGTGACATGTTGTTTACACACTGACAGGGTGACATGTTGTTCACACACTGACATAGTGACATGTTGTTCACACACTGACAGAGTGACATGTTGTTCACACACTGACAGAGTGACATGTTGTTTACACACTGACAGAGTGACATGTTGTTCACACACTGACAGAGTGACATGTTGTTCACACACTGACAGAGTGACATGTTGTTCACACACTGACAGAGTGACATGTTGTTCACACACTGACAGAGTGACATGTTGTTTACACACTGACAGAGTGACATGTTGTTCACACACTGACAGAGTGACATGTTGTTTACACACTGACAGAGTGACATGTTGTTCACACACTGACAGAGTGACATGTTGTTTACACACTGACAGAGTGACATGTTGTTCACACACTGACAGAGTGACATGTTGTTTACACACTGACAGAGTGACATGTTGTTTACACACTGACAGAGTGACATGTTGTTTACACACTGACAGAGTGACATGTTGTTCACACACTGACAGAGTGACATGTTGTTCACACACTGACAGAGTGACATGTTGTTTACACACTGACAGAGTGACATGTTGTTTACACACTGACAGAGTGACACGTTGTTCACACATTGACAGTGACATGTTGTTCACACACTGACAGAGTGACATGTTGTTCACACACTGACAGGGTGACATGTTGTTCACACACTGACAGGGTGACATGTTGTTCACACACTGACAGAGTGACATGTTGTTCACACACTGACAGAGTGACATGTTGTTTACACACTGACAGAGTGACATGTTGTTCACACACTGACAGTGACATGTTGTTTACACACTGGCAGAGTGACATGTTGTTCACACACTGACAGAGTGACATGTTGTTCACACACTGACAGAGTGACATGTTGTTTACACACTGACAGAGTGACATGTTGTTCACACACTGACAGAGTGACATGTTGTTTACACACTGACAGAGTGACATGTTGTTTACACACTGACAGAGTGACATGTTGTTCACACACTGACAGAGTGACATGTTGTTCACACACTGACAGAGTGACATGTTGTTTACACACTGACAGAGTGACATGTTGTTTACACACTGACAGAGTGACATGTTGTTTACATAGGCTAGCCAGTCATGAAATGGAGTACTTGGTGTCTAAGAATGACTACGATCATATGAAAACTTATCATGTACGTTTGATCCAAGCAATAACAACTTCAACGTTGAGCCTCACAAGCACATCCAACACCAAGATATGCTTTTCACGTGCTGAAGACAGCCTATAAGCTATGGTGTCATGGTCCACCCCGACATACCTGTCAAAACATCTAGTCAACGTCAATACTGACTTTAGTTTTGTCTCAGTGCAATTATGCAAAATAAAATCTTGATGGAAAGTGTCATAGAGAGTCAGTTGTCAGTATTAAATATGAGAAAGTTTTATTCTGTTTGAGCTCATAAAGTGGCCTACAATTACGGCTATAATTTATTGTAATTTTTTGTTTTTGTTTTACAGTATTTTTTTATTTTAAACTGACTTTATTATGTGATATGTAGAAGAGACAATACCCCCTGATGACTGACTGTTGTCACTGGTGCAGATATTTGATTTTTTATACACCCTGTAATAGGTAATAAACCATGTAATAACATTTTAGCAATAATAGTAGACGGCACCACGATTAAAAATCTACATTTACCTTCACATTTTCTCTTCTTATAGCCACAACCTTAAAGTTTGTAAATACATATTTGGTTGCAATATCTGGGCCAGTAATTTTTTGTAACTTTTCAAATTTACAAAAATGTCAAAACTTAAATGTGTAGGCCTGTAATTACACATGCATTATATCACATGTATGTATATGTATATACATACATACAAACACACACACATACATACACACACACAGTCACACACACATACATACATACACATATTGGTGACACAAATTAATAACAAGTCACACAAACTTGTTGGAGTGTCGAATGGTGCGCGATCCATTTTGTTCATTGACGATGACAATGGAGACTGGGGTGTGACATCCATCGTGGTAGACACAGTGCGAAATGTCAACACCATACCCGGCAAAGGCAGACTGCAGGAAACTACAAGACCAAACTTAGTAAGTGTAGCAGACATGATGCCAAGTACATTTTCATGAGTACAAGTATGAGTACACTTTTTAAAATATAAAATAATTTTGAACCTTAACATTATTCATTAATCTAATTTATACAACTGAATGATTGAATACACTAATAATCACCCCTTCACTTTCTCCTTGGTTATAATCACCCCTTCACTTTCCTTTGCTTTCTCCTTGGTTATAATCACCCCTTCACTTTCTCCTTGATTATAATCACCCCTTCACTTTCTCTTTGGTTATAATCACCCCTTCATTTTCTCCTTGGTTATAATCACCCCTTCATTTTCTCCTTGGTTATAATCACCCCTTCATTTTCTCCTTGGTTATAATCACCCCTTCACTTTCTCCTTGGTTATAATCACCCCTTCACTTTCTCCTTGGTTATAATCACCCCTTCAATTTCTCCTTGGTTATAATCACCCCTTCACTTTCTCCTTGGTTATAATCACCCCTTCACTTTCTCCTTGGTTATAATCACCCCTTCACTTTCTCCTTGGTTATAATCACCCCTTCATTTTCTCCTTGGTTATAATCACCCCTTCATTTTCTCCTTGGTTATAATCACCCCTTCGCTTTCTCCTTGGTTATAATCACCCCTTCATTTTCTCCTTGGTTATAATCACCCCTTCATTTCTCCTTGGTTATAATCACCCCTTCGCTTTCTCCTTGGTTATAATCACCCCTTCATTTTCTCCTTGACTATAATCACCCCTTCACTTTCTGCTTGATTATAATCACCCCTTCACTTTCACCTCCGTTAATCACCACTACATGCCACACCTGATTAACAATTAATTATTTACAAAATGTAAACAATTATCATGTATAATGCAAAACATTGTTACTTGTGAAGTTGGAAAACCATGTAAATTTTCCAATGTGCAGGTTTCGATATTTAAAAGTTCTATTTTCAAATTTAACCAATAATTACTCCAAAATGATGACCCACATTGATGTGGTTTTGAAACATGTTTTTTTATCAACGGCAACTCAGAGTCAGTTGAAAAGAGGGGCAACAAAATTGTCACACTTGAATAATGGCCATGTTTTTATTACCATAGTAAATGGACACTTTTATTACTAAACGAATCGCAACACTCACTATAAAATTAAATCAATGTAAAGGCAATACATTCAGTACCAAAGGAACTTAGACGCAGTTTTAATATGACAATAATGTGAACACTCACTATTGAGGTAAGGCTTGTAGTTTCACTATCTACATGTCATAGAGACACACTTTCCCTAGACGACAATATTCAGTTTCGTCTTACAATGAGATGTCAAGTTTGTCAACGTACGGGAGTTCGTGTGACTGGGCAACAGTGCCAAGGAACTCGGCTGGTGCCCCAAGCAGGGACAACACGGTGCAGTCATTGGTGGCATTGCCACCTAGTTGCCACCTCTGGGACTGGCATCTGAAACAGGGGTCATGTGAAATGGAGTGGCATCTACAACAATGGTGATAACAATTATAAATGATGCATACAACAGTGGGCCATATAGAAAATGTGACTGGCACCACCCCTGGACTGACCAACCCGCTGTGTCATCATTCCTCTTCCTATGTGACCTCAATCTGCCGGCCCGCCAACGTTAACATGATTATGTTTCACTGGCAGGCAACAGTAAGAGGGCACTACCCTAGAGGATGACATGACTCACACCACACCCACCCACCCTCACCCACCCACACGTAAGACTCACACCACACCCACCCACCCTCACCCACCCACACACAGATAGTAAACACTACCTTTCATCCGTGTCCTCGCGTGGATACTCCGCACACACACAGATGATGTCGACACAGGCAAGGCCAACGCACAGAATCAGCTGACTTTCTTGCTTCATTGGAAGAGTTCAGTTCGCTGAAACAATGATGGACATAACAGGACCATTGCATGTTTTACATTTTCCTATTCATACAGTGTTGAAAATGTTCTACATTGAAACCGTATACCTGTGACTACATAGATCTATATGAAACAATGTTTTGAAATGGTTATATAATTTTAATTGTAACTACAACTCAAACAATTGCCTTTTGCTACCCTTTTGTGTATATATTATACACCCTATAGTCACTAGTATGCTGATCACCAGTTGTGAGCACAGCTGTACCCAGGTGCTGCCACCAAGTGGTCTTATCTTGTACTGCTGCTAGGGAGTATGTGAATGACTGAACATGGCACTATACATTTACAGGTACTGTTGTTGCTGGTAGCTCTCCACATTCAGAGTCCATTACTTCTATAGGCTTGATAAGTTTCCTACTAGGTCGTTTGAATTATAACTCAACACTCAAGTGGCAAACCTATACAACTGGACAGTTGTAGTCATACACAAATCAACCCTTCAGCTAGCATGAAAAGCTGAATTAATAAAATAAATACTGTTGTTTTGGTATACCTGTAATTTATTGCACCTATGTTCAAATGCGCACACTGATAGTGAGACAATGAGAATTATCTTTAATATAGCTCATGGCCACTGGCTATGTGTCAAGCTGTGACAATATCTGCTGCTGTCTGGGTATGTTATTATTGAAAGGATACATTACACTTACAGTATATACCACACAATGTACCCATCTGTTATTACATGTGGCAGTAGTGTCCAGTGCCCAATAGAACTTACAGTATATACCACACAATGTACCCGTCTGTTACTACATGTGGCAGTAGTGTCCGTGCCCAATAGAACTTACAGTATATACCACACAATGTACCCGTCTGTTACTACATGTGGCAGTAGTGTCCAGTGCCCAATAGAACTTACAGTATATACCACACAATGTACCCGTCTGTTACTACATGTGGCAGTAGTGTCCAGTGCCCAATAGAACTTACAGTATATACCACACAATGTACCCATCTGTTATTACATGTGGCAGTAGTGTCCGTGCCCAATAGAACTTACAGTATATACCACACAATGTACCCGTCTGTTATTACATGTGGCAGTAGTGTCCCGTGCCCAATAGAACTTACAGTATATACCACACAATGTACCCGTCTGTTATTACATGTGGCAGTAGTGTCCAGTGCCCAATAGAACTTACAGTATATACCACACAATGTACCCGTCTGTTATTACATGTGGCAGTAGTGTCCCGTGCCCAATAGAACTTACAGTATATACCACACAATGTACCCGTCTGTTATTACATGTGGCAGTAGTGTCCAGTGCCCAATAGAACTTACAGTATATACCATACAATGTACCCATCTGTTATTACATGTGGCAGTAGTGTCCATTGCCCAATAGAACTTACAGTATATACCATACAATCTACCCGTCTGTTATTACATGTGGCAGTAGTGTCCAGTGCCCAATAGAACTTACAGTATATACCATACAATGTACCCATCTGTTATTACATGTGGCAGTAGTGTCCCGTGCCCAATAGAACTTACAGTATATACCACACAATGTCCCTTGTTATTACATGTGGCAGTAGTGTCCCGTGCCCAATAGAACTTACAGTATATACCACACAATGTACCCTCTGTTATTACATGTGGCAGTAGTGTCCAGTGCCCAATAGAACTTACAGTATATCCCAACAATGTACCCTCTGTTATTACATGTCAGTAGTGTCCCGTGCCCAATAGAACTTACAGTATATACCACAAATGTCCCGTCTGTTATTACATGTGGCAGTAGTGTCCCGTGCCCAATAGAACTTACAGTATATACCACACAATGTACCCGTCTGTTATTACATGTGGCAGTAGTGTCCCGTGCCCAATAGAACTTACAGTATATACCACACAATGTACCCGTCTGTTATTACATGTGGCAGTAGTGTCCAGTGCCCAATAGAACTTACAGTATATACCATACAATGTATCCGTCTGTTATTACATGTGGCAGTAGTGTCCCGTGCCCAATAGAACTTACAGTATATACCATACAATGTACCCATCTGTTATTACATGTGGCAGTAGTGTCCCGTGCCCAATAGAACTTACAGTATATACCATACAATGTACCCGTCTGTTATTACATGTGGCAGTAGTGTCCCGTGCCCAATAGAACTTACAGTATATACCATACAATGTACCCGTCTGTTATTACATGTGGCAGTAGTGTCCCGTGCCCAATAGAACTTACAGTATATACCATACAATGTACCCGTCTGTTATTACATGTGGCAGTAGTGTCCAGTGCCCAATAGAACTTACAGTATATACCATACAATGTACCCGTCTGTTATTACATGTGGCAGTAGTGTCCCGTGCCCAATAGAACTTACAGTATATACCATACAATGTACCCGTCTGTTATTACATGTGGCAGTAGTGTCCCGTGCCCAATAGAACTTACAGTATATACCACACAATGTACCCGTCTGTTATTACATGTAGTAGTGTCCAGTGCCCAATAGAACTTACAGTATATACCATACAATGTACCCGTCTGTTATTACATGTGGCAGTAGTGTCCAGTGCCCAATAGAACTTACAGTATATACCACACAATGTACCCGTCTGTTATTACATGTGGCAGTAGTGTCCGTGCCCAATAGAACTTACAGTATATACCACACAATGTACCCGTCTGTTATTACATGTGGCAGTAGTGTCCAGTGCCCAATAGAACTTACAGTATATACCACACAATGTACCCGTCTGTTATTACATGTGGCAGTAGTGTCCAGTGCCCAATAGAACTTACAGTATATACCACACAATGTACCCGTCTGTTATTACATGTGGCAGTAGTGTCCAGTGCCCAATAGAACTTACAGTATATACCACACAATGTACCCGTCTGTTATTACATGTGGCAGTAGTGTCCAGTGCCCAATAGAACTTACAGTATATACCACACAATGTACCCGTCTGTTATTACATGTGGCAGTAGTGCCCAGTCCCAATAGAACTTAAGTATATACCACACAATGTACCCGTCTGTTATTACATGTGGCAGTAGTGTCCAGTGCCCAATAGAACTTACAGTATATACCACACAATGTCCCGTCTGTTATTACATGGGGGTTTCCAGTGCCCAATAGAACTTACAGTATATACCACACAATGTACCCGTCTGTTATTACATGTGGCAGTAGTGTCCAGTGCCCAATAGAACTTACAGTATATACCATACAATGTACCCGTCTGTTATTACATGTGGCAGTAGTGTCCCGTGCCCAATAGAACTTACAGTATATACCACACAATGTACCCGTCTGTTATTACATGTGGCAGTAGTGTCCCGTGCCCAACAGAATTGTTAATTTCCTGAAAAGGCCCAGCCCAGTATATGGAAGTAGAAGAATTGGTATCAGTTGTGCAGTTTGTGTGAATTTCTGGGAGCCCCAACTGTAGCAATCAGACAAAATTACGTGTTGTGTGGCATGGCATCAGAGCTGTCAAATAATGACATTTGTCACTTCTTCTGGTAATACACTACTGTCATAATATGCTGAATTCATGGATGTTGTGTGCATGTTCATGTGTGGGATGCTTTAAAAAATAGTGGTCTAAAATGTTTATAAAAACAAGCATTTACTGCTTTGGCCACACATTTGTTCCAAGGTTATACTAAAAAAAGGACTCCTGGTAGGCTTGTATCCGGGAACGTTGGACCATTAGCTGCAAAGGGTGCCCAGCAGCTAAATGTTATGTGGCACAGTGGGTGCACGCTGGCTAGTTGGGTGTATGCACTAAGAGGGATGTCAACTAAGCTGTGTCGAATGTTGGACAGCACAGCCATTTCATTTGATGCATCACTGCAGTCAGGCTGCTGTGGCACGGCCAGTTACTGTGTACATGCATGTAGTTTTTGACATGCCTCTGCACCATTTCAAGTTTGTTGATTTTGTGTTTGGTGGTGGGGTCCCAGATGGTAGAGGTATATTCAAATGTTGGTCTAACATAGTCATAGGTTTGGCAACAGTATGGTCTGGTATTACCTCTAAGAAAACTGAGGGTGCTATTGGCTTTCTTGGTGATGGCATGTTGTGGTTTCAGGACAGTTTGCTATTGGTATTTACGCCTAGAAGTATATATAAAACATTGTAGGTATTTTGCAGTGTTAATTGTGTAGCTGTTCTCCAGTATCAGTCATTTATCTGGCTTGCTATTGCTTCAATTTAGGGATATAGCCTATAGCTAAGGATGACTGGATGTGTATATAATAATTATGGTCAGCAACTGGATGGATGCATTTTCAGGTGTCATTTGCCTGGCTATGACTGGCTTATGAGATGTCAAATGGCAAATCGCTGGCTGATTCTAGCAGATATGAAGGATTATCATTTAGAACTTAGTCGTAGAGATTGGACAAGATGGAGAATGAGGTAGGTCTGGTAATCTTCCAGTTAACTGGCCTAAATTATTAGGGCCTTTTCAAAACGTTTACCACCTGTTTTCAATGTGTATAATGTTTGGAATGTCGACTCATTCTACATCACTTCCAAAGTTCCGACACAAAGAAGTGACCATGCAGCAATCCTCCTTGAAATCACAACCACCATCACAAGTGCTAAACCTATCAGGAGGAAGGTGTTCCTCCGGACAAAATCAAACTTGACAGAAATAAAGGCAGAAGCCACCAGACTAACATCATCAATCCTACACACATTGTCAACTGATTCTCCTGTGGAAGAGATATGGCATTCACTCAAAACCGGCCTAAAATCCCTAGTGAACAAACATGTCCCAAGCAAGATGACTTCAACGAGACACAACCAACCCTGGGTAAACAACATCAAATGACTAGCAACACAAAAACAGTGGGCGTATAAGCAAGCAAAACTAACCCAGAAATGGGAAAGGTACCGCAGTCTGAGAAGTGAACTCCAGCGTTGCAGAGAAGCACACGACCAATATGTAAACAATTTAATCACCGATGCAGGATCCAGTGCTAAGAAAAAACTTTGGCCCTATATCAAATCAAAACGCAATGATAGTTTTGGAGTATCCTCCTTAAGAAAGATGGCCATACATACAGTGACAATAAAACCCAACCCAATACTTTAAATGACCAATTCTCATCAGTAATCACAACAGAACCTGACAACACTCTACCGAGATTAGGATCCAGTCCATATCCAACAATGTCAGACATCAATATCACTGTCAACGGAGTTTACAAACTCCTAGCTGGACTAAACCCACATAAAGCAACAGGACCTGACGAAATCCCCACCAGAATATTGAAAGAAGCAGCAGCTGAGCTGTCCCCTGCTGTAACTCTCCTATTCCAGGCCTCCCTTCAGCAAAACAACCCATCTGACTGGCTTAAAGCAAATAGTACCGGTGTCACATAAAGCAGAAAACTACCGACCCATCTCCCTAACCTCAGCTTTGTGCAAACTCCTAGAACATATAATCCGCTCCCACATCATGACGCATTTTGATACCCACAATATACTCTCAGACACCCAGCATGGTTTCAGAAAACACAGATCAACAGAAACACAACTAATAGGAACAATTCATGACCTTGCACAGACACTCGAGAAGGGAGGCCAAATGGACTGCATCCTCCTCGACTTCAGTAAAGCTTCTGATAAAGCACCCCACAGAAGACTACTACACACATTAAAATATTACGGAGTCTGAGGATAGCATCATTCCTCCAAAACCACACCCAAACAGTCCCTGTAAATGGCAAAACATCAAAAGAGACCCCAGTTCTATCAGGCGGGAAGAGACCTGGTTAATGAACTTCCATCCAGCAAAATGTGAAAAACTAAGGATTACAAATAAAGTTAAACCCTATCCATGACCACAAACTATCTCAAGCCATAGTCCATAACCCTAAATTGAAGCACAAGAAAGCTAAACAAAGGGTAACCAATCTTGGAGAATGTCTACACATCACCACAAAACACTTAGGCGTAAACATTAATAGCAAACTGTTCTGGCTGGAAGCACCGTGTAGATGCAATCACAAAGAAAGCAAATTATATTTATAGCACCCTCGCCTTTTTTAGTTGCAACACCAGCAACGTACTGCCAAAGACCAGGCAAGGCATACTGCTACCAAACCTATGTCAGACCTACACTAGAATATGCCTCTACTGTCTGGGACCCAACCACCAAACAAAATCGAAATGGTGTAGAGGCGAGCAGCCAGATATGTGCACAGTGACTGGTGGCACCACAGTAGCCCGACTGAAATGGTTCAACGTTCCCGGATACAAGCCTATAAGCATTCTTTCTTCATAAGCACAATAGAACCCTGGAACAAACTCACAGTACAAACAATAATGCTCCCTCCATAGAGGCTTCCAAGCAGTACCTTGAGCGTACGTGAAAGCACTGCATGCCATATGGCGGCAACACACCTATAAACGCTTAACGTATCGCGACTGCTGTTTTTAACATGCACTTGATATATATATATATATTATTATTTCTATAAACATCACCATTATTATTAGGCCATCAGCACTTGAACATGCGGATGACTGGAACTGCAACTGCAAGAATAATTGTGTTTTATATCAATTTAATACCGGCGTCGAGTCGACGTAAATAAATCGATGTCACAGGAAGATTACCGGTAGTTCATAATTATGGCTCATCTGTGACATGTCATGAGAGAGAACTGCATGTCGACTATGTGACTGAGTTTGGCGCCGCCGTCTATTTACATCACGTGCACGTGGTTTACACAGATGATGGGCCGATGATCATGCATCGTCACATGATCGTCACACGCACGTTGTTCTGGCAGCAACTGGTGTAACACTGCAAAGTAGGACATTAAAAGTGCGCCACCATTTGCGTAATGTGACGTTAAAGGGGCCTAATGTTAAATACCTATCCAGCGGCACTAACTGTGAGTCTCTCGTTACTTGAAAACACTTGCATTGCCATTGGCATCGATCCGAAATCAACCGTTTCGCCATCTGGCGGATACTGCGGCACCAATCGCCATCTAGCGGATATTTGTGATGACATTTGATTGATGCTGGTGTACTGTGCATAGGGGAGAACAGAAGTGAAATGGAATTTGGGCAAAGCGAACACATTAAGGTTAACCTAATGCGACGAGAATTAACTCTGAGATGATCACAAAAATCAAATCATACCATTACCATAGAAGGCGCTTGTCAATTAAAGTTTTTTTGTACGAATACATAATTAGTTTTGCAAAACTGCTATACTTACTGTCTTGTGCAACTGACTTCTGTCACCCTATCATGTCACGACTTTCAACATTTGTGTTGTATTGACCTTATTGTTGACACAGTGATTCCTAGTTCTTGTCTAGCTGCTTACTTTTGTTGTTCTAAGTAATACGTTGCCATCTGGCAATAAGTAATGCAAGTTATCTGACCACATTGGACACTGTCAATTAAGAAGTTACTGAGGAAAGAACTTGAGATACAAATAACAACCATTGATAATATCACGACCTACATATAATTCACAAGAGTGTCGATCTCTACAAACTGCACATGTGCTTATTGTATATATAATAATTATATATATATATATATATATATATTATACACATATATACGGTAGTCTTTTTAGTACTTGCTATATACATGTATATATAATATATATATTATATATATATATATATATATATATATATATATATATATGTATACATATACAGTTGTTTTAAAAAGAAATTTACTAATTAAAAATAGTACATTTACCACAATAACAAGAAATAATTACACGACATAGCATAATTTCAATTGATGTAACAACAAACAGAAAGACAACTGATCACTTTATTCTTGCAGCAAATATCACAAACATTAAGTCTTAATACACAAATTTGGTTATTGTTGCCATTTGGCAAGTAATGCTCACCCCAACAAGCTGTTTGTATACATATTGGAAGCAGAGCTGAGAACATATATAAGCTCTTGAATAATTGATTGAGAAAACGATAGCTTCAAAGTAATAGAGAATATTATTATTGAGTGTTGAATGGTCAATATATTTAACACTCTGTAATTTTGTTTAAGTCAACCATTGTGAGGTGATATTTCAATGTCTTGTCCTTTAATAAGCATACACTATAAACGTTTTTTTTTAATATTTGGTATTACATTTTAAGATTTTAGTCTATTTTGCTTTAGTCCGCAACTTAACATGTAAACAGCACAGGCTGAAACACCATGAACAGTTGTCATTAAATATCACACCCAATTATTTTAACAAACCACTCTCAAAATAAATAATTGTTCTCACGTAGCACAGTATCCTGTCCTTAGGACTATTCATAGCACTTAACACCACACTCCCCAGTTTCAATCAATTACATCCTATTATTTTAACAAGTCACACACACTCTGGATAAATAAACCATCAAATGTGTATACAATACTTACATCTTACACTGTGGAAAATTATATTTCAACCCATGGCAGATCTATTAATGCAAACAGAATCAACATTTAGCCACATTCAATTACCGTGTGATGAATAGCCAGCCATACACGAGTATATCCTATCCACCACTGTCTTTTGCCAGGTTCTCATACCACTTAGTAAACTGAAGCAATGTGGAGTGAACAAAATTGCCCAAGCTTTGAAACAACAGCAAGAGCAATCAAAACTACCGGGTAGTCTTTTGAATAGAATGTTCATTCCTGTATGCTGTTGCGCTCCACTACAACTGCCGTAAGTAATATTCAGGCATGATTAGTCATTTAAACCACACATATTATGGATAAATAAACCATAACACAAATCTGGATAAATAAATAATAATAGAAGAACTCTTGACAATCAATCCCCTTAGTTCTAATATTCAGACTGAGGCTTCATCACATATGGCATTTACAAAAAAGAATAATGGAGGTTTGATGTGCAAATATACCAGTTACAATAGACATATCATAAAGTCATCCTATTATGAAATATTCAAAACTATACATGTTATAATAATCAAGCTGTGCTATGCCACAATCAATAAAACAGAATGATGTTGAAAGTTTTAAACTGACAATTCAAAACATAAAAAACACTGAAATCATTCTATCTGGCAACTATTTATCAACTTTAAAACATCATATTTCACCAAAATATTCATAAAGCTGACTTAAGTCATACAAAATACTTTTTAATATTGATGTTACCTTTGAAATTTTTGAGCTGTGAAAATTTGCAATATGAACATTTTACATGTTTAATATAGCACTGAATTCTGTCCATAGGACTCACTCATTAGAACAATAATCGGCAGCTGCTATGCCGCATACCATTAAAACACTTAGTTTGGCAATTTTGTGTTACAAATATATATATATATGATTTTAGAAACACACACACACACACACACACACACACACACACATATATATATATATATATATACACACATATGTATATATGTGTGTGTGATTTTAGAAACAGGGGTTGATGTTATTGTCACAAGGGAAACACCAAGAGGATTGATTGTCTTTAACAAATCATCTGATGATCACACACCAACTCTTAAGGTGCACATGAAATGTTATGCTGTTACAAACCGTATGGCTTGTCAGTCTCATGGCTATCTATTAAAAGTCTTACAAACAAGATAAATGTGCATATAAACACCACACAAATATATAAATATGGATAAAATACCTTAATTAACGGCCACAATTAAATATTTATCATCAAAACTCAAACAAGTCTTGTTATGCACATCAAGTTAATGCCTGGAGTCAAACAATTAAACGATCCAAGTTTGGCATTTGTATAGAATCTGCGCTCACCTCAATTTGACCACTGTAACTACATTTTTAGTTTAAACGTTATTATGCTATACATGACCTGTTCCTAAATATGTTTGTTGTATTGTTTCAGGTATACAGTGTTATAACATAAACAAATTATATTGCATTGTGTTTGACAGAACTTTCTTAGACAATAAAACTACACTCAGACAATATTTTATAACATCAATATGACTAAATGTCAATACACGCCTGAAATTATGTGGTATTAACATAACAGATCGATTGTAAAACTTTAGTCACAAGTGTAGTTAATGGCAAAGTCGAGAATTTATACATATGTGCCACTAATATGTTTTAATTAAGCAAACTTGTGAATGAAGTAAACATTAAATAGTATAAATATACAAACATATATAATTTCTGAATAAAATGAAAGTCAGTTAATTTTGTCATAACCCAGGATTAATGTTAGATATTTGTTATTACCAACTGTTTTATTTGTCCCCAGGCATCATCTCAGAAGCAAATGTGGACATATACTTTAAATAATGCACACAACAAACCACACAAACTCTGGATAACTATCACTGTCATAACCCAACTACAATATAGGCCATCAATCTACTTATGTATATCAAATTGTATATACATATGATCTATTTAAGACATAATGTCACTGGGAATACATGCATAGGATTAATTTACAATTGTCATTATCTATTTTATTATGAAAAGTACAGTACTTTTTATAATTACTGGTAATAAGACTATAGTTGCCCTGTAAAAGGACACAGGAACCAAATACATTTAGTTAATTATACTGGATGTGAAACTACATGATTTATTATAAAAATGTAAACAACTCTCCCAACAGTAATTAAACTCAACCTTAGCCCCATGTCAAACCATATTACATTCAAACTAACATACAACGTTTAAGTAATTTGTCTTCAAAACAACAAGGTAATCTATATTAATATATGTAAACTTTAAAAAACAAGTCACTGATTGTTCCAGACAATGCAGCAGTTGGCTTTTTGAGAAGTTATATATCATGATCAATTGTGTTTGAGTAACTGCTGTGCAAATGAATAAATCAGTATTTTATTGTATGTTTAATTTTTAACTGCTTTTTTACTATGATGAAGTCCACGAGTAAAGGTAACTTAACTATAGATGCTAATGCCTCCATCAAGCAGCTTCAATCATTGTTACTAAGTGTACATTAATAGATCTTTTATGGGCTGGATGCATAATACGCATGTGAACTTAAACTTTGTTCCCTAATTTAGTAAACTTCGGAAATTTGTTAACAGCATATTTACTATACACTGAACTTAAATAAAAAAGGCCAGACAAATCACAGTTCTAGATATCACATCTGTTCAGTAGAGCTGTGTGGCTCAATATGTTCCATAAATTTTACATGGTATATGGTATGGCATATGGCACGCTATACATTTTTCCTGGTGTGTATTTGTGAAAAGCACAGAAAACGTAACAGCACAAACTACTGTAGCTTGGTGGGACAACATCACTGAGTGACTTGTGCCAAATGCTATTTCAGTCATGTGCTTGTAGATAGAAGGGAAAGCCAGGGGGTGTAAAATGCCTTGTCTTCTCATTAAGATTTTATGACATTTACATGGTTATGAAAGATTTTAAAGTACTTTTAGTACTTTATGTAACATACTGTATGGAATACCAGTTTTTATTATTTCAAATACTTATTTCAAAACAATAACAACATCGGTTCATTGGTATACCAGGATATAGTACACAGCTCTGCTGTCCAAGTCAAGTCCACAAGTGTTGTTTACTTCTAGAAAATGATATCTCTAGCAGTAGCTGGGCGGGTGTCTTCAGCACTGGTGATGCCAGGTTGCAGAACAGATCTGTAACAAGTATATCACAAACATGTACATCATTAAACATGTACAATAAGCCAATACATGTGACCAACCAGGTCAAAATGAGAAGTTTCTTGATAAAATGGGGCAATAGGCCTTGAATTCATTTGGATTATCATTATGGTGAATCATATTCACTGTGGCTGCTCGACCAAGATGATCTAGGTAGAGGTCAGTAGGAAAATGACACAAATCACTCACTTTTGCTTCACTGGAAAAACAAGGAAATGGATTTCCAGGAAACAGACATTTTTAGACAAAGATTTCCAAGTAAATTAGCAGGAAAGATGCAAAGCTCATGGAAAGACATATGGATCTTAGTGCATGTGCAACCATTTCCTAGGGTAACTTTGCAATCTGCTTGAAAAGGGAAGTCATGCATACTTCCAGCAATGATATACACCATGGAAACATAGGCATTTACCAACAAGACAGAGAACAAGTTAGCACCACCTAAAAGAGATGGCAATAAGTATGTTAGTAGTGCAGTGGCTCAGGGGTAGAGCATTAGACTTTTGACTTAGAGGACCTGGGTTCTAATCGTGTGCTGCCGAGTAAAACCTAGGGCAAGTATGTTCTCTACATTGCTCCAGTTCATTCAGCTGTATGAACGAGTACCTTTCTATAGACAATGGTGAATAGTTGTGTACAAGACTTAGTAGTCTTCACGAATTAATTGCCGCGTGGATGAATGCTTCCCAATAAAGCCGAGATGGTGTTGGATTGAACAGGTCTGCCAGGGAGTAAAGTGTAAAGCACTTTGAGCAATCCTGAGGATTGGATACTGCGCTATATAAGAACTTACCTTTCTTACATCTCATAATACATACCAGGATAGAAGAATACATATTTAGGTTAGAGAGAAAATTGAACCAGTCAGATTACAGAAGTTTACCTGTGCAGTCAGTTGAATATATGAAACAATAGATGGATATCGCAATGTCACAAGATGAGAAAAAAAACAATGGGAGATGATCGAGAGGAAGACCAGTGAGGCGGTGGAGAGACAAACTAGACGAGTACTGGAAGGGCGCCATCTGGCAGAGGACAGCGCAAGACAGGCAGATGTAGAAACAGCATGCTGAAGCCTTCGTCCAGCCACGGGATACCATAATTGCGTCATGATGGTGGTAATATCATTTGCCAAAGTTATATATGGAAGATTTGTTTAATCCAGAACATTTGTTGATGGAACTCACATATTAGGGTGGTAGCTGCACCACATAAATTTGTATGAGCATTGCTTTAGCAATGACAGCCATGGCAAGACAGGACAGGATCTGGAGAAGTAGTAACATATACCAATGAGTACATGCGGAACAAGATCACATCCCTGGTTGGCTTGCAAGAACCTCTACTGGCAAATGTCCAGAGAAGGAAAATGGCATGATTTGGGTAGATGACATCATGGTACACTGGCCTCCCAAACACGACCCTGCAGGGTACCCTGGAGGGCATATGCCACCATGTATGTAAGAGGAAGTGCTGGATAACCAATATTTAGGAACGGATCACCCACTCCATGCCAGAGCTCCTCAATACAAGCATTTACAGACAGGAATGGAGAAAGATCACAGCCGCAGTGTTACACATATTCCCCGATGACCAAGTTGGTCAAGGTACTAAGTTTGTAAATCAGAATCCAACAACTATTTATATTTATATATGCTATTCCTGTAGAATTCTATAGAAATGTTCTACAGATTATTCTGTAGAGTTTTCATGGCTAATTCTACCAACCCAATTTTGCATTTCAATTCTTTAGAAAAACTATTTTTATAGGTATTCTATAGATTTTTTCGTACGTGTTATCAGGATGCCTAAATAGTTTGACAATTATGTCCCTGATGCTTACACTGTGCTTGACGCAGTCTTTGCCTTGACCACAATGAGTGCCACCACCAGACAGATGACCACTGCACAGACACCTCCCGCTATTGCCAATGTTCTGGCTGTGTGACCTGGTTCATCACAAACATAGGAAGTGTGAGTACAACTGTACGGTTCAATGCAATAACCATGCAGGTGCTATCTCAAAGTGTTTATTTCTACTTGAAGAATTGTTGCTAGATGTGTTTCCTAGCCTATCGTGCACTTATGGTAGGGTTCATTATAAGTTATTACATATATTAATGAATATATACTAATTAAAGTACAGATGGCAGTGTCAGCTACAGCTGGGACTTCTACTCCCCTGGCAGGAGATTAGAAAGATGACTGTGTTGGTCATTAGTGGTTTGGGGGGATAGCTGGTCATTGTAGTTGGCGGGAAGATTAGAGATAGCCATTGGCTGGTTTAAATTATACTATTTGCGAGAGGTGATGCCGTACGATGGCCATGCGAGATGTGATGCCGTATGAGAGAGGTGATGCCGTACGATGGCCATGCGAGATGTGATGCCGTATGAGAGAGGTGATGGCCGTACGAGAGGTGATGGCCATGCGAAAGATAATGCCATACGAGAGGTGACCCATGCGAGACATGATGCCGTACGAACGGTGATGGCCATGCGAAAGATGATGCCATACGAGAGGTGATGGCCATGCGAAAGATGATGCCATACGAGAGGTGATGGCCATGCGAGAGGTGATGCTGTACGAAAGATGATGCCGTGCAAGATGTGATGCCGTTCAAGAGGTAATGGCCATGCGAGATGTGATGCCGTACCAAAGGTGATGGCCATGGGAGAGGTGACCCATGCGAGAGGTGATGCCACGAGAAAGCGATGCCGCGCAAGATGTGATCAGTGTGAGAAGACTTGCAGGGGCTGAGAACAATATGGATGCTTTCATAACATTACTGATGGACCTGAGGTAGGTGATGCAGCCTTAAAATTTATATCTAGAGAATTGTCCGGCCATTAATGTTATGAATAGATAATTAAAGAAAAGAGAAAGAAAAAAATATTGGTATGATTGTGTGAAAATATGGTGTAGTAAATAATGTATGAAAATGAAATAGAGATGTCGTATTAAGTTGTAGAAATGAGGCTTGTTCAGAACTGTTATTCTGAAGTACATGTGGCATGATGTGAAGATGGACTTCTGGAGAGAAGGAAATGGCGTAGATACAGGGGTCAGGGAAAGTACCCGCAAAACGCAGATGTTACCTAATAGAGGCAAAAACTGGACTGTCAGCTGTTTAAAGCTCTGCTTCTGATAACTATATATTTTATATGCATGACCACATTGCTGATTTCTAATGTTATGATCTATCGCTTATAACTATTCCTTAATGTATTCCTCAGTTATGCTGAACTATTATTATAATATATACATGGCCAAATGGACAAATGAATTATCTTTATGCTGCATCACCACCTGTATAATGAACTGTGTTAAAGATGAACTTTACCACCAGCAAAGAACAAGTTTATTTAAACTCCTCGCTTCAGTCATAACCATGTAATATATTCTATTCTATTCAAGTTCGAGGACGAACTTTTGTGGTGGAGGAGATGATATGGTAGGGTTCATTATAAGTTATTACATATATTAATGAATATATACTAATTAAAGTACAGATGGTAGTGTCAGCTACAGCTGGGACTTCTACTCCCCTGGCAGGAGATTAGAAAGTTGACTGTATTGGTCATTAGTGGTTTGGGGGGATAGCTGGTCACTGTAGTTGGCAGGAAGATTAGAGATACCCATTGGCTGGTTTAAATTATGTGTAGTGAGAGCCAGTTTTTATATAGGGAATCTCACGGAGGAGAGGACAGAGAGAGTTGTCAGGCGCACACAGAGTGAAGGGTGTGCAGCTGGAGGGTTTCCCTCCGGCTTGGGCTGGGAGGTGAGCCTGGGCTGCCTCCGTGTCGTAGCTGGGTTGGACAGGCATTGTCATGCGAGTTATTGTGTGTACTCTGGATATAATAAAGAATAAGATTAAGCAGCTAGTGGCTATTGTAGTTCTAGTTGGTACCTCCCCCGTTGTCTAGCAGGACCGCTACGATACACTGTTTCACACTAGTGGTGCTTTCAGGTTTTTGTTAATTTGAAATGACAGCCCTCTGCACTATTCAGGACATTACCATTACAATACTTCAACTGAGATGTTCTAATCTAGTACTGATATGCTGTTTTGAAGGAGAATCTCAAAACAAATGAAAAGACAAAGTTGATATAGCCATGTTTAGAGAGTACACAGTATCTACCTAGACAATCAGATAGTAGTCCTGCAACCAATTTCCACTTTCTATGCCACTTAGCAGCCCCACTGAGAACATTGACATTCTATCAATATTTGTTGGCATCACTCTGATTCCTGATAATGAAACGTTAACGTTACAACAAGGAGTACCAATAAAAAATTAGAGAACATGTTACTACAGTTTTGAAGAAACAAATAGGCACACAATCAACAAATCTTCATTTTGGGCAAGATTCCTTCAGAAGGTCGTGATGAAATACATAGTGTAGCATCACATTGTGTAGCATTACAATGGGAAATGCTTATGCACAATCAGAAAAAGCCTATTACAGAGGTGTAACCAGTTAAGTTCAATGTGCCAATATATATTTACACTGCTTCGGCTATTTCTGGACACATGCTCTGTGGACAACAAACATCTGTCAAGTGTCAGATACATTGAACTTGCATAACTTTGCAAAAAAAAATTATTTGCAAATGTTATCAATATGTTATCACCAATGTTATTACTTTTAGTAAAATGTTGTTATGGTTTTTATTTTGTTTAATTTATTTATTTATTTATTCAATTTTTTTTATACTTTTATATAACTTATCAGACATTACTTAGAATATAAAACTTGTTATTACAATTGTAATTTATTTATATGTACACATGTACAACTATTTTATTATGACAGACAAACTTTTCATTGTATTGTCTGGTAACTTTGGTTAATATAATGTCATCATAACATTCACCATTGTTGTAACATATATACCATTCTTTGTTTTCGTAACTCCAATTTACCTAATTTCTGTGAGTAGGACACAGTAGCTGTAGTTGTTTGTGTGGCTGCAGTTCCCTCTGTGGCTGTTGTTAGTCCAGTGGACGTTGTTTCTAGGAAAACGAATGTGCACAGATGATAGACAGATATTCACATAATTCAAGGGTTGACTGAACTTGGGTACTGAGCATGCATGCGCACACACACGCACACATACAACAACACACACATACATGCATGCATGCACATTTGTTATTTAGATATAATATTTTATTATATAATACATGTACCTTGTATGGCCTAGAGATGGTGGCATTAAAAAAGAAACAACAGGAGAAGGACAGGTTTGCAAAAACCTGGTAAGAAGAGTAAAGTGAGTCAAGAGAGCTGATAAGAGAAGAAAGGAGAAACAGAGACTGTAAGTCAGAGTGAGGGAAAGTTTTAAGCAGAAATTGTTGAGTCACGTGGAGAGAATGGTAGATGAAAAACTGGCAGAGCAGATGCCGAGAACGTGGAGAAAAAAGGAGGCGAGAAAGACTGAGACTACAATGGGAGTTTAGATGAGGGGTGTGTTCTGATATTTATAAAAACAACTGTCAGATGTCAAAGTTCTACCAAACTAGTGGATGGGTATATCTGCTAGGCTTACCAATGCAGTCAGACAGTTCAGTGGCCCCTGAGAATGAGGTATTCTTGCCACTGGGACAGGGCTTACACTCTGTCTGGCCTTCCTCGTCCTGGTACTGCCCTTGCTGGCAGGGCACACATTTAGTTCCGTTACTGGCAGTTCCAGGCGGACAGTTCACTGGAATACACATAGAATACAATTACATTTTGTTACACAACCAAATCTCATCTAATTGTAATCATAGTAAAGTTTCCACGTGTAATTTGCACATTTTCTGTCTATTATTTCCTTTCAAAGTGTAGGTGAGTATTGCACATGGAGCTTGAACTACACAAATGTTCTCTCTCTCTTGGTAAGAGTAAAACACTGTACCTTGTGATATGTAGCTTCATAGGCAAAGCACAGTTTTGTGCGAACAAATTGCTGGAATACGACTGAAACAATCCATTACAGGCCCCATATAGTTCTTCAAACACCCACTTGTCAATTGTAGTAGTAAAGGATAATATATAATAATAATAAGTGACACAGTTGTGTGCGAAAAGACTGCAGCAATTCCATAACTTGTGTGATATTTTATGATTCTGATTCATCTCCCAAAACACACATTGATGAAATGACAGCGCCTTTTAACCATGAGCTGTGCTTCAAGCAAACTATCAGATGCATGGAAATGAGGGGTTGACTGAGTTGGGTTGCATATTATATAATTATGGTAACATAGCAATTCGATCAATATTTTGCAAATGTCAGGGTGGATGTTTAACAAGATTTAACAAGACAAGATTTAACAAGATTGCCACCTAGAGATTCAACTCTAGATGGCAGGTGGACTAGGAAGCCATTTGGCTTATCGAGAGTCCAACCTATCTATCTAAGTATACCCCGCCCGTCCCAGGTATATGTCGATTTTATTTTTAAATATATTAACACTACTAGCACCTACACAATCAGCTGATAATCTGTTCCATTCGTTTACTGTTCTTTGTGAAAATGAAAATTTTCTAATATCTAGTCTACACTGCTTCTTTGCTAATGTAACTCCATGTCCTCTAGTCCTTCTCTCCTTCCTTGACTGTGAAAAAAATATTTCTGTCAATATTTTCATATCCATTCAATATTTTAAACACCTCAATCTGATCTCCTCTCAATCTTCTTGGTTTCTAGTGTTGTTAAACCACATTCTTTTAGACGCATTTCATAATAATATTCCTGAGTTTTGGTATCATTTTGGTGCTTCCTTTGTACTCTTTCTAGCATATCAATATCCTTCTTGATATGCCTCCATGCTTGTATACAATATTCTAAGTGAGGCCTAACTATTGTTTTATACAGCGGTATTATTAGTTCTTTTTCTTTGTACACTATATTTCGCCTAATTAATCCAAGAATTTGGTTTCCCTTCGCTGCTGCAATTCCACACTGCTCTGATACCTTCATGTCAGCACTAATAGTTAACCCAAAATCCTTTTCCTTTAAGGTAGATTTAGTACAGTATCACCCATTGTATATTGTGCATCTTCATTCCCATGTCCTGTGTGAAGGCACTTACACTTCCCAAAATTAAACAGCATTTGCCACTTCTCAGACCATTCTATCAACTTATTAAGATCATCTTGTAAATGCTGTCTATCTGCACCACTTTTAATTTTCCTAAACACTTTTGTGTCGTCCGCAAACTTCAACACCTTGCTTGTTATGTCATCATCCAAATCATTGATATATATTAAGAATAAAATAGGTCCCAGTACTGATCCCTCGGTACTCCACTCAAAACCGCTTCCAGTTTGAAAACCTCCCCATCAACAACTACTCTTTGTCTTCTATCAATAAGCCATTTTTCTATCCAGTTGATCATTCCATTTCCTATGCCATGGGCCTTTAGTTTAAGTAGTAGTCTTTGGTGTAGCACTTTGTCAAAAGCTTTTTTAAAATCTAAGTAGATTATATCTACTGGTGATCCCTCATCTAGCCACTTTGTGACATCTTCCAAAAAACATAACATATTTGTTAAGCATGACCTCGCTTTTAAAAACCCATGTTAGATGGGTTATCAATTTATTTTTAACAAGAAAATAACCAGGTGATCTTTAATTAGTCTTTCTAATAGTTTGCAAATCACCGATGTTAAACTCACTGGTCTATAGTTCTCTGACTTGTTTCTCGAACCTTTTTTAAATAATGGTATAATGTTTGCTTCTTTCCATTCTAACGGAACTATTCCCTCTTCTAATGACAAATTGAACACTGTTGCAAGCGGTATGCTGATTTGTTCTACAATTTTAATAGTAATTTGGGAGGAATCCCATCCACTCCAGGTGATTTATTATCCTTCATATCTCTTATTTTCCTAGCTACCATTGTTGGGGTTACAATTAGTTTTCCTAAATAGTCAAACTCTCTCCCTTCGAACTTAGTCTCAAGTACTGGTAATATACTAATATCTTCCTGGTAAACACCGAACTAAAGTACTCATTTAGGTTTTCTGCCATTAAGAATCCCTCTGTTATTATGTTTCCATCACTACCTTCTAGAGGACCACCTTATCCTGAACTTTCTGTTTACTTCGAACATACGCATAAAAACTCTTGCTGTCATGTTTTATATTAAAAGCTTTTTTTTGTTCGTAGCTTCTCTTTGAATTTCTAATTTCAGCTGTAGCTTGATTAAGTGCTTCTTTATACATGCTATAGTCTTCTTCATTTCCCGGTATGTCTATATGTCTTCCACATCATTTCTTGTACTTGATTTTTCTAATGGCTTCCTTCGATAAGTGTTTCTTCTTTGACCTTTTCCCCCTGTTTTTTCAAGGGGACAAATTTGTCAACGACGCAGTCAATTTCCTCTTTAAAATATTCCAGCATTCTGTTGCTGTCTTATTCTTCAGTGTGTTATTCCAGTCTATCTTTGCTAAATATTCCCTCATGTCCTTATATCTTCCTTTGTGAAAATTTTTCCTGTACCTTTTTTTTCTTTCCGTTCTCCCTTTACTTTGATGAAAAATGTATCTGTGTGATCACTACACCCCAGTGGCTCACATATCTTGACATTATCAACAAATTCCTTCTGTGAGCTCAATACTATGTCTAACACGTTTCGCCCCTGGTTGCTTCTAACACATGTTGAAAGGAAACTATCTTGTACTAAATTTAAAAACTCTTGATCCTCTCTCTCCCGGTACTCTGTAGAGATGTCCACTGTATATGCCTATGGTTAAAATCCCCCATAATAATACGTCCGTTTACTCACTTCTTTGATAGCGTTATGTATTTTTTCATTCTCTTCCATGCTTATGTTTGGACTCGATACACCCAACCCAACAGTTAATGTTGACTTTCCTGTAACTATGTTACACCAGACAGCTTCTTCACATTCTGCTTCTTTTTCTAATTTTATTTCATAAGCTTGGATGGATTCTTTAATATATAAAATAACTCCCCTCCTTCTTCCTAATCTATCTTTCCTAAACATTACATACCCTGTCATTCCTAATTCGGCATCTGATATATCGGTGTGGCCCAAGATTCAGTTATACCTATTATGTGAGGGTCAATATCTTCTACCATAATGTTTAGATCATTTCGTTTTTTTTACTATGCTCCTTGCATTTAAACAAACACATTTATAACCAAATTCTGTAGGGCTTTCCAGGCTGTTCTTTGCTGATGTCTTTTTGCTATCTTTATCTATGCCTTTAGTATTTGGCTTCTCTGTGTATCCCCCCCGCGAAACTAGTTTAAAAAGTTGCAACCTGTTCCATTATTCATCGATCGAAGAAGGTTCTCGAGAACACTGCTGCGGCCCCTTTTCCCCTTAGATGGAGGCCATCTCTCATAAACATATCTTCTTTACCAACAAAATATCCCCAAAATCTACAAATCCAACTCCTTCTTCTTCACACATCTTTCTCTAATAGTCCGTTAATTGCCATCCTCTTGCAATTTCTAAATGTTGTTCCCTTCCCCCATCACTGGCAAGATTCCCTGAGAGACGATCTGTTCAACTCTCGTCTTCTTCAGTGTCTCTACCAACTCTCTGTTCCTTTACTATCCTGGTTGTTCCATCCCTGTCTGCATTGTTTGTCCCTACTGTACTAATATAGACCCCCTTGGCCATGCCCCAATACTTCTCTACCCGTTCAGTCACATGCTCTATCCTAGCCCCCCGGGAAAACAAACAACAACGTTTTCTCCTTTGCTTAATGTCCTGTCTGTTTTTCGCAAAATGGAGTCTCCCATAAATACCCTTTCTGTTCTCAATGCCCCCTCGATCACTGCTTCAGAGTAGCTCCTCCGTTTTGCATCTCCCCGGTTGCTGACTTTTCCCCTGCCGCTTTCTCTGTTGTTCCTTTCTTTCCAGTCTCTTTTCTTCCTGTCATCGTCCTTGTTATTGACTTCCGTTTGGTCACATCACCTCTCACTTCCTTTCTTCCATTCGTCTTACCTCCTGTCGCATCTACTTCTCTCATCTCCTGTCCCCTTGTCCCTCCCTCCTTCTCTATTGTCACTTTCTCCCCTGTCACCTTCCTGCATGTCATGTTTCCTGTTGTTCTTTCTCCATTTGTTGTCCTTGCAATCACCCTCCCTCCACTCTGCATCCCCTTCACAATATCCGTTAGCCTAGCTAACTCTGCTGTCAGACAGTCCACTTTCCAACACCCTAAACATTGGAACGTAAACCCTTCCTCCGTTGTCTCTGACCAAGTTTTTCCGCACCAAGCTGTGGCAGTGGTTACACACCAAGTGCCTCCTTGCCTTCACTTGCCGCTTGCCAGGTGCCATATTACATTTGTCAAAATCAATTCTTAGTTTAAACCAACTTAGTCTTTACAAAGACTGTTTGTTTATTGTGTACAGCAACTGCAGCACACTTTATGTTATAAACAACTTTCTACCTATGCTACCATGAACAATAAGTTTAGTCTGTACTGGTACCGTTCCCTAGGGAAACGTTGGACACTACCTATATAAAAAAAAAAACAAGGGTTTCCTACTAAAACGCTTGTTTATTTTTAATAACAGTGATACCTATTCACAGTTTTATCTTACATATGTAGTTGTTACTCTTATTGCTTTATCTCTTATATAGTATCTCAAATAAAGAGATTTGCTCAATCTTGTTTACAATTTGTCGAAGCCTAGATTACCCTATTATCACCCACTATACTAATCTGTTCAAAAATACTGTTAACTAACAAACTTTAACCAAAACTACTACTCAATATATGTCCAGTACCACTTTATGAATAACCTTAACACAAGAATAATACTTATCAATCAATATTTCCGCTTGTTTTTCAAATGTTATACACCACCAATTTCAATTTCAATCCTCTACATCCACCAATTTTCCCGTTGTACAGTGTATATGGTGATTTTCACTGTTGTACAGTGTATATGGTGATGTGTAATACACAGAAACGTATGATAGGTTTACAATAATTTTTACATAGAGCAACTCACAAAGCAAGGACAGTGACCATCGTCAGTCATTACTGTTGTAGAATTTTGTTTTTAAACTTGTTTACACAGATCACAAAATGTCATAATATCATCTGGTTTATTATTGTGAAATTTGGGCAAAATCACTACCTGCTGGATAAAGCATGAACATCTGACCCAATATATAAATGTTTCCATACAGTCTGATTAGAACCAGATATAAATCATACAAAGTGTATGTACATATTATGTAACCAATCATGTTGGATCCAGTTCATATGGTGCATTACTGATCTTGATTGTCAAGTTACCCATGAACAAAAATTAAATAGTTTTTTAGTAGCATCGATGTATTTGTAATCTGACATTATGATCTTGAACATGAATGTCATCATCAGATTCCAGCTGTGTTTTGTGTAAAAATGAGCACTGGTGAAGCAGGAAAGAAAGATGAGGGCAAGTTAACACAAAATTTGCCATCTTTTGTGTTCTATGATAGAGAAGCACTTGTATTATTTTCTTCAGCCTCAATCGCATAAATTAATCTGTCTTGAAATTGGAGACTCTTGGCCAGACACAGTACGAGACATTCTGACTGAATGCCTTATGTGAGAGGAGCACTACATTCAAAACCCTTAGCAAGAGAAACAGATTTCTAAGGCTAACATCTGATGGGAGAAACAAATCCAGGCATAATGTTGGATGCAACACTGTTTGGTGAAATGTACTTTGCAAACCATGTCCACGAAGACATCCCTGCTGTAATTTCTTAACTAGGACCAATCTTTCATCCTTACTCTGTAATTGTATTATGTTTTTACGGGGAGATCAGGTTTGGTACAAAGTCAGAACTGTCATCTTGATGTCTCCGATAAGGCCAGGGCTCCATCATTAGTAGACACAGATGTTTTAAAAATATCTGTCCTTACTGACATGCAGGAAAGAAGGAACTTGACAAGACATTGAGGTTGGACACTGTGAGGGACAAACATTGGTTTGAGCAAAGCACGGATATGGCGGGGTTTGCAAAAACAAACCAAGTTTCCAATGAAATGGCCACAGTTCCAGCAGCTGTGGTGCATTTTTATCATCACATAACATAAGGAAATGGTTAGTTGGAAGGATTGCTATGAAGTTCATGGGGTAATGGAGGTATTTGTCAAGTCAGATAGGGAAGTTGATGGAGAAGTTCATCATCACAATGATTGACATGTGCAACAAAATCTGCTTGTGCACACACTACATATGTATGTGTATATATATATATATATATATATATATATATATATATATATATATATAAAATATACATACATGGTACATACATATTACATACATATTATAAACATATGTACTATATATATAGTGTATATTCATATATAAAAAACAGTGGCATTAATAATAAAATATATACCCTTAATATTTAATGTCATTTAATTATATACATATATAATTACACACATAATTATATACGTAGAAATCAGTAGTGGTATTTAGAAAAATCACATTCACTAACATTTGATCTTAAAACTCAGTCAAGGACCCACGATCTAACGTAGCTCATGTTCTAAACTGATATACTGTGACATTACATATATATATATAATATACATACATGGTACATACATATTACATACATATTATAAACATATGTACATATATATAGTGTATATTCATATATAAAAAACAGTGGCATTAATAATAAAATATATACCCTTAATATTTAATGTCATTTCATTATATACATATATAATTACACACATAATTATATACGTAGAAATCAGTAGTGGTATTTAGAAAAATCACATTCACTAACATTTGATCTTAAAACTCAGTCAAGGACCCACGATCTAACATAGATCATGTTCTAAACTGATATACTGTGACATTTCATGTATATTTCATACATAGCCAATTTACATGAGTAAATCCAGCAAATGACGATATTTTCCCTTAAACACCCTACTAATAGTTATCCAATTCAAGGTATCATAACCATAACCATAATATTTATTGACCCCAAGTAGGTATAGAATTTGTTGACAGTACATCAATTTCGTTAGTACATTTATACAAGCATACATACACACATTATATCATGTTGACATACTAATATAAGTCTATACGGTAGGCCTATACATACAAATGTGTGCACTTATAGTAATTCTTGTTGTACCAAAATAAAAAATAAAAACCACAATCTTATAACATTTACAAACTGGGGTGGTAGCTCCTATTAAGACAATAATGTCGCTGTCATAGGAGCCACCATAATTTCATGGTGTAAAGTAGTATGGTCCTTAGAATACAAGATGTCACTCAAATGTTTATTTGGAGAAGTGTTAGCTTTAAGTAAGAAAATGTGATGTGGTGTGGAGATGGGCTAATGAACATTAACATATATTGTATTTATTAATTTAGTTGACATATATAACAATTTGATAGAGTACATATATCACTGTAGTTGTTTAGCAAACATGTTTTTATATAAATTATAAAGCCATGCAAGCTGTGAGTGTATATTTTGTTTTTAATTGCATCAGGAGTCTCATTTATAGTATGTGGGAGGCTTAGTCTGAGATATTTCATTGCAAATTCATGCTTAGCTCTAAAAGTATGTATATTATCTTTTGCACGAGTATTATAATTGTGCATATTAATACTTGGTATAATTTGCCAGTTTAGTAAATACGAAGGTAATTGTTTATGAATATATTTAAAATAAAATTTTAATTCTTGTAACTTTAGCGTAACATATCTTCTATTTTCAGTAGTTTCATTTTTGAAGATTTTTGAAAAGTGGTTCTGTATGTGAATTATATGTATTTAAGGTTATTATTTGCATAACCGTTATTTGGATGCTTGTAATTCTATTTCTTTGATATCCCCAAATCATAATACAATAATTTATATGTGATAATATTAAGGTTTTATATAATAACACTTTTATGTCTAATGGTAATACATATTTTAATCGGTTTAATACGCCAATTGTTTTGAACAATTATTTTCTCCGTGTGTTTTCATCAACTTAGATTAGTGTCTAAAGTCAACCTTAGAAAATTAAATTCATCTACTCTTTCAATATATACATCATCTATTTTAAGTGTAAGTGCTTGTATACATTTATTAGGCATATGGAAAACCTTATATTTAGTTTTGCTTTTATTTAATAATAATTTATTAATATTTAGCCATTAATTAATTTTACAGAGTTCTTCATTTATTATGGTTTCTGTACTTTTATTATTGAGTGTCGTTTCGCGCAGAGAATTTAAAGAGGTAGATAATGTAGTGTCATCGGCATACATAACAAAATTAAATAATTGACCAGCTTGTGAAAAATCGTTTATATAAATATTAAACAATAGTGGTCCTAAGACAGAACCTTGTGGGACACTGATTGTTATAGGTAAGATGTCTGAGCTTATTTGTTCAATTCCAGTATATTGTTTTCTGTTTTGTAAATAACTTTTGAACAAATGCAAGGCTGAGCCATTTAGGCCATAGTATGCTAATTTGTTTTGTAAAATGTTATGGTCTATAGTGTCAAATGCCTTTGATAGGTCAAGAAATACATTAATTGGTATATCATTAATTTTTTTATCCATTTTAGTCACAATTCTATCAATTAGCTCAACCGCAGCGTATTCTGTTGAATATTTAGCTCTAAAACCATAGTGATTATCATTTAGAAAATTCTTTTCGTTGAAATATGAATATAATTGTATAAAAATAAGTTTTTCTAGTACTTTAGAAATGGTAGGAAGAAGAGAGATTGGTCTTTCAAATAAAGTTTTCAAATAAGGATGGATCATCTTTCTTAAATATAGGAATCACTTTTGCAATTTTCAGTTTATCAGGGAATACACCAGAGTATAAAACTTGGTTTATTAACAGTGTTAATGACTTTAAAATTACAGGTCCAATTACTTTGAGTAGTTTTGTTGAGATACCATCAAATCCACAGCTGTTTTTTGTGGGAAGGTTGTTTATAGTTTTCCTCACAGTTTCTTCATCAATATGTTCAAAAGTAAATGTAGAAATTACATTTTTGAAATAAATTTATTAATAACTTTCCAGGTATTTTTATATCATTTTTAAATCGACTAAATCTGTTTTCAAAATACACTTTTTTGGCTGCACGAATAGTATGTTTTAATATTGTATTATATGTTTTTTAGGTTTATGTTAATAATTTCATAGTTATTAGAATTTGGATATGTAAATTTTAGTTGTTTATACAATTTGTCTCTATATTGTATTGATCTTAGTATTCCTTGTGTAATCCACATAGATTTTTTATGTTTATACTTACCTGGTATTCAATTTCACCAGCTTAGTTGGCATCTGCTTGTCCTTTGCCCTCATAATATCATTAAATATTATGTCATAATTTAAATTTGTATCTGCATTTGGGTTTTTATTTAGCTTGTTGTAAGTATCATACGACATAATTTAATTTCATAGGACATAATTTAATTTCATAATTTAATTTCATGCGTCGTTGTTTAATACATTAATTTTTACAAATGTAGGTCTGTCTTCAATGAGGTGTTTATAAGCATAAAATACGGTTGATGATCAGAGAGTTTTTTAATGACAATCCCGGCAGTACTTTCCAACATAGATTGACTAAGTTTGCAAAAGAAATTATAAATTAAAGTACCATTTGTTCTAGTAAATCTAGTAGGAAAGGTAATCTGTGGGAAAAGACTATGTGATATTAAGGAGTCAAAATAACAGTTATATATCATTTTCATTTAATTTGAGCAAATTTATATTAAAATCAACTGCAATGATTAGACTATTTTTACAATTGTGTTCTAATAATGACACTATGGAAAAAATTCATTTATAAAAACATTTAGGTTATCATTTGATGTTTGTGGAGGTCTGTATATGTTTCTGATCGTTATGCTTTTAGAGATATTACCACAATTTATTTGGACTATCATGCCTTCCCAGTGTTCATACATGTTTAGTTTTAACTTGACCTCATATCTATAGTTATTGTCGACATGTATGATTAGCCCTCCATTTTTACTGCATGTTTTACCTTGTGCTATACAGTCATAACCATGTAAGGAAAATTGTGATAAGTCATCATTTTCTGATGTCCAAGATTCCTGTAAGCAAATTACTTTAAATTTAAAAATTGTTACTACTTAGCTCTTCTATGAAAGCCTCCAATTCATTAAATTTAGAATGTTTGTGCTTAAGACACTAAAACATGATCTTTTTGTTTGCGTTAGTTCGGTAAACTTGTCAGAATCATAATCATATAGGCTGTATCGCAAACATATCAACTGAAAACATATACCTAGTTTTTAACATATGCTGTCATATACTTTTTAACATATCCTGTCAGTTGGTAGATGAGAGCCTAATGCTGCAAGGATGTGAATGAACACGAAAACAGGCTCTTAGACTCTGGCACCTGGGAGGAGATACACTTAGTCTTCTGAATTAGCACATTACTAGCTCCCTGGCATATAAATCTATCTGCTGACACCTGAAATGTTGCTTGTCTATTCTGACACTGACCAAGCCTCTGGCTTGAGGTACCTCTCAGCTTGAATTCTAAGGATTTAGGTACAACAGAATTTACCTTACTATTATTATAAACAAACACATTGATTTTAGATTAGCTACAAGAATCAACATTGAAAGATGCATTCTTTGGAAAGGGTGTTCCTAACAAAATCATGTTTTTACTCACCACATACAAAGAGTGTGGGACTTGTGACCATTGGTGAAGGGCAGACAGTTTCTCCAGTAAATGACCATGAGTCATTGATAGGGGCATATTTGACACCATCCACCATGACAAACAAGCTGCCATTGTCATTTGCCTGCTGGATCATTGTATACATGTCCACAAAACTGTCAAAGATGCTTGCCCAGTTGGCCACAGCTGCAGCTTCTGTGTGTAGCAAAACAATGTGCAGTGTATTAGGCAAGTAACTAAATAAGAATTATCTTTAAACAGACTAGTAATAAAATGGGCCAAGAAGCCCTGCAGTTCTTTGGATTCTACTCCACTCAGCTAGCCCAGTGATACACAAAAGTATATTATAGTTCTTTCTATACTTGTTCATGATATATTAATTGAGTTATGTTTGTCACCTACTGGAGACAATACACCATTCACACCATTTTAAAGATAACTAAACAAACATCAAAATAAACTCAACTTGCATTTAGAGAAAATCAATAGGTTTGAATACACAGCTTTATTTAAATCTATAGAATTGGAATATCCAATTAGCTATGCAATCCAGGCAGGCCTCCTGGTCTTCAGTGTATGGCAGTAAGGCAGGCTCTAATAAACAGGTATTGTCAATTATCAATTAGTCATGGTTCTTGGCAGGCCACCTAGGCTCCAGAGTTGGGGTCCTTGAGGCAGTCTCAAATACACAAGTCACTCTACCATGCAGTGGCAAAAGGGTGCAAGTGACATTTTTATCAAAATTTACTCAACATCACAATCACACATTTTGGATCATATTCCATCACATCATACAAAAATGACCAGGTAGAAGGGTGCAAGTGACAAATGGAATTGTATTTTACAAGATGACAAGGGAGTAAGTGAAATGTCCAATGGAGTTACATGTTTTAGGACAAATGTCCAATCAAAGTGTTGCTCTCTTATTCAGTGAAGCCGGAGAATATGCAGCCATGAATTTTGCAAATACAATTCGCTGTTTGATGGATGAATATATATATATATATATATATATATATATATATATATATATATATATATATATATATATATATATATATGCAGGGTCCAATCTAGGATCTTGGCCAAGTGGGCCAATGGCCCATCTAGAACTGAATGTACAATGGACAATTTTTATTACGAGTATAGGTGTATTGTTACTATTAATTTATTTAGTGATGAAGCCCACGACATGAACCAAGTTTGTAATACCTAATTTAAATACCTTAAATTTTATAATAGCATTACTATGTGTACATTCTTTTTTTCAGCAGCCATACATTAAATTATGCTATTGTTCAGTTTATTACTTAAATATAAGAATGGTATTGGGCATGCAAGAACTTCCTTTTACACCTGCCATCTGGAAATAATTTTCTAGGTGGGAGTCTTGTTACATCTGTGGCAATCTTGCTAAATCATCTTACATTACAGCTAGCTTTCCGTAGAAAAACTTAAGGTTTATTTAGTTGAAGTTGCATGCATTCCTACCCTAAACCTTCGGTGGTCCGTTACTTTAAAAATTACCCTTCTGTGTGATTTTGCTTAATGGTTCATGTCTACTGCACCACTGCCCTCATGTTAGTGAGAATATAGGTGCACCAAAATTTATCATTGTTCAAATATATTGCTCAGTACATCGGATAAGTAAACACTGATCTAGCTTGCTTGATTGGTATACATTTTACATTCAAATGATGAATGAATCAAAGTAAACAACATGAGCATTGAACTGTTCTTTTGGAGTAATCAGCTGTCTCTTTTTAGGGCTATTATTTAGAAATGGATTGTTTTTTTACCTGTCTCAGCGTAGTTTTAGCCTTCAAACAGTCTATGATATACAACAGGACTGATAGGAGTATGAACCAGACAAATACAAGACTTAAAGGTGAAGCTGCATATATGAAGGAATGATTAAATTAACAGATGACCATTAATACTAATTTTCATATAAACAAATTGTGAACATGTTATTCCACTAACTATTTCATATTTCTTGTGGAAATGAATTGACTTGAAGCGTTTTAAAAGTTGTATTAAATTATAGTTAACCTTATGTACATATTAGTTATTTTATTGATTAATCCAATACAAAAATGTTGACGTATATATACATAAAAGTTATACATGTATACAGAATACATGATATAAGTTTTTTTTATATTATATTTATATTACCAAGTATAAATATAACACAAGAGTATTTATTTCCATTGTGGTTGTTGGAAAGACACATAAATTATGTTGAAATAACAAAGACTAAAGCATCAATACTAAATAAAATAATAAAAAAATATTTAAATATTAGTTATTATTCATATATGAAAATACATAAATAAGATATTATTCCTGAGTATTAAGTAATTTGAACACTTACTACTATTTTATACATAATATCAGTTATAAAAATAAACACAAAATGGTTTCACTCATTATTTAAACTTATTCTTGTTCTGAGCACCTTGTATGTTATATGGCAATTTATTCCATGCCTGTAAACTTGTATACTAAAAACAAGATTTACCATTATGAATTTACCATAAGATGTATGAAAAGACAATGCACTATTTTACTAGAATTTCTGTTTATATACTAGATTCTTCATTATTCAGCAGATGGCGCCATCAGGTTAGATCAGGATACGTTGGTGTGTGAAACTCCAACAACCGATCCCGATTGTGCAGCACAATTGGGGAAATGATACATTTCAAGACTGGGTGCTTGATAACACTCCATTATTGGGTACACACTAAAAATGGTGCTTTATCATACACACTTTCTAAAATGGATAAACCTTTCACAAATCCTGTTCTTTAATATTAACATAAATAACGTGAAAAGTTGAGTAATGTTCACAATCAGTTTATTTAAAAATATATATCTGAAGTAAATGCCTTTGGTCATCTGGTAATGTGCCAATTTTATTAGACTGGTAATTAGCCTTCAAGGCACTGAACTTGTCAGCAGTGGGTGTGGTTTTTATTTTTGTGAGAGACTAAGGGAAGTTGACCTGTTATAAACACATGAGCAGGGAACAGGCAATCCATGTTAAACTTGAAACTTTGAACAAACATTAAATTAATTAATTATTCGTCAGGTTATTTCACCAAAACTACATAACAAAATTCAGAAACGAACCATCAAAGATTAGCTGGTAATAGGCAAGCTTGTCTGTTTTTGTAAAATTTACTTCAAATAATACAAGCAAAAATTGATTTGAGAAGGGACCTTTAAAGATAGTGTCAAATAATGCTAAAATGCCAAACATATTGATCAGCAAAATGACAGGTGTTCATAGCTATACTTCTATATCTTATATGATGTGCATTACCTGTGCTGTCGTCGTAGGTACCATTTGGAAAATAATCATAATTAGGCACACTTGCAGTCATACGCAGTAGAAGTTGAGACCTGACAGTGGTATCACGACGCTCCCGACCTCCATGTGGGGCACTGGTCTGAGAACAGTCAGTGGTCACAGTGCAGTGACCTGACTTAACGCAGTCAGTATTGGTTGCCATCTCAGTAGACGTGTCCTGTATGCCCAGTGCCTGTTCACATTTGGACGGGACGACACATCCAAAGTTAGCCACTGCACCTTTTGCTGAACTTTTCTCTATGTAAAACAAAATAAAAGAGTTATTAAAAAGCACTCAAATTTTGAAAGACTAATAATTGGTTGGAGCCAGACAATTTAGGTTGAAACCTGGATGAAGATGAGTAGACCCACAAAACTACCTGCACCAATGTCCATGACATATCTCTTCAATTGTGAAAGTGAAATGCAATATCAAATGGACAGGTACTCTTGCCGAAAAGCAAGCATCAGTGGCATAGACATTTGCAGGTGTTCAGGTATTGAGCAATACTGCAACAACATTGAGCAAATAATTATCACAAAACAATCAAACTCAGAGGCGCAACAAACAAAATCATTTGGCATAATCACAAACAGGGACAGGCAAAAGTCATCATTGGAACATGGAACTGCCAAAAATGTATGGTGGAAAAGCAATTTCAAACATATATGTTTTCAGTTTTTTATGAAAAGTGGCTATGGTTTCAGTATGTAATAACCCAACTGTAATAGGGAGTTCAATTAAATAGCATTATTCCTGACTCAACAGGGCACGTGCAGCAGGTACATGTGACTCTGACTTGCTATTTATGTACAGTATACATTTTGACCTAATGCTGTATATATTAGAAAAATGTATACTAATGTTTCAGTCAAGTGTTCACATATACACTGTATATAACCTAGTTCCAGTGTTTACAAATCCTGGAAGTTAATCTTAAGCTAGACGTTAGAATATCATTTATAATATGGGCCTGTATAATAATTTTAGTTTTAGTTAATAGTCCAATTTGTTTGATACGATGGCAATGATGTCCAAGTAAAAAACGTTCATTCTGTGTCTTTCTCATCAGAACAAATGCCACATAGTGTTCCAATGCTTATTTTAAAATAGTTTGTAAACACAGGTTCTCAGATTGCCAACGAGTGTTTTATTGTTCACTGAGCCACTTGAATGGATAGTTTACTTTCACCACTGAATTCTTATGGGACTGCATATGCTCACTGACTATATATCTGCGTGTGTATAATACTACAGTATAACCCCTCATGAACGACCACCCTCATTTATGACCACCCGTTTTTTATTTGAATTTTACCCCTGACGAACGACCATCCGATAGGTGGCCAGCACATTTGTTAACCTAAATATCGCAATGAACTCTCATTAAACGCATGAACAACACGCACGGATGCACACAATGCCATAAAAACAATAAATCGCTTGATGACGACCATTCATTTTGGCGATCTTTTACTTTCTGACCGAATTATGAAAACGACATCTAACAGCCGCTAGACTTTCCTCACATATCTTATATATTTATAAACACACACTATGTTATAAAATTAAATCACTTATATTATTTAAACAAATAAAATTCACGAAACAAACTCGCGCAAGAACTCGCCAGCAAGACAACATGGCGGACATGGTCACCGTCGGTGGGGGTATATTTCGGTAAAGGACACTTTGGTAATGGACGTTTTGGTAACTGACATTTCGGTAACAGGACATTTCGGTAACTGGACATTTTGGTAATAGGACGTTTCGGTAATAGGACATTTTCGTAACAGACATTTTGGTAATAGGACATCTTGGTAATATACATTTTGGTAGCATGGCATTTTGGTAAAACCAATAAATATTCTATAAAGGAATATATTTTTTTTTAAACTTACACGTATCGACACTCGGTAGAATTGCTTTGATGTTGTCAGTGTAAATATGAGCTGGCAGGTCGTTACTTGCTGCAGCATGTGTACGCATTTCCGTACAGCATCTGTCAACCTCTAGCTTCATAGGTTCAGAACAGGGGTTGTGGTCAGTTTTTAACACTGGATATGCTGGTAGCAAGTCGGTGTATGCGCTAGCAGGGCAGTGCTTGTTTGCACTACATGTACAATGCCACCTTATCATGTCATTTTTCTCTGTATGCTTGGTATAGCCATTCCACAAAAGCTTTGCTTTTCCCCTGGTTGTTGTTGATAGCTCCATGTTCACATGTATAGCTTCACCTTATGTGTGTCTGGATTTAAATGTGTCCTGCTAGCCAGAGATTTGCTGTAGTGGTTGAACACTTTAGCCACCACCACTGCTATTTGGAAGCCATGTTCACTTCAAGCACTACCTTACACCTTGCCTGACTGCTGGTAGAAAGCTAAGTTCCATGTCTGGACCATCCTAATTTACAAATGGTTTAACTGACTGACATCTCAACAGGTTACCTCCTAATATGGCAGACTGAACTCTGATTATTTGTGTCCTTTACCAAAATGTCATAGGCTACGCGTAACTCTGTGATTAAATATCCATATTGTGTATGACAAAAGTTTAGAAACGTGTGTATGATTAAAGTTTGGAAACTTGGGCTAAGTTTTAGGTTAGCTTACGATAAAACCGGAATCCAGATTTAGCAACACCGCGATAAAATATCGACGTAACGCCATGGTTTTCTACGGTCTGCACATAACAGCAGCAGGCGATGTCGACTTTAGTTTAGCACGATTTAGATTTGTGAATTTTATTCTTCACAGCAATTTAAATGATTTAATTTTATGACCTAGCGTATGTATATGTAATATGAGTTATTAGAGAGGAAGTTTCACGGCAGTAAGAGGTCATTTTCATGATTAGATCAGAAAGTAAAAGATCGTTTTGCGGTGCTGGAAAGAACAACAAAATGGCGACCGCGGTGCGATTACCCAGACACCGTGAGGTGGCAGCACTTTTTAGCCCCACAATTTTAAATAAATTAAATGAGAATACTTTTTATCAGATATAATAAAAAAACTATTCAAAATGAGAATACTTTTTATCAGATATTATTTAGAAAAAACAATTCAAAATTAAACTTATACTGAAACGTGTCACACATAAAATAAACAGAATAAATAATTTTGTTGTTGTTAATATGTTATTTCATTTTTATTTTCTACTTTTTATTTTGTGTATTTTACTACTTAGTGGTTGTAAGCGCCGCCTAGTTTTGATGTTAGTCGTTGTAAGCGCCCTCTAGTGTTGGATGTTGCAAACCCCTCATGAGAGACCACCCCTCTTTTAAGACTGCACCACTCTGATTTGGGGGGCGGTCTTAAATGAGGGGTTCCACTGTATATATGTGCGTGTGGGGAGAGGTGGGTGGTGGGGGATCAGTGGGTGGTGGGGTATAAATGTTCATGTGTATGTGTGCGTGCGTTTGGTGTGTGTGTATGTGTGTGAATATAAACACTTATTCAAAAACAAATAAGTTTAGATCATACTTACTGGTACACTTAGGCAGGTGGGCGTTTGGGTTGTTGATCAGGTGTGACCAGACGTAATTGGTAGTAGGGCCACAGTGGTATGGATTGGCAAACTTGGAGGTTGGCGTCCTCCCAGCCCGACAGGACACAGTGCATGACCTCGCCCCATCATTAGCTTGAGAGCAATTCACTCTGGTTCCTCGCAGACCTCGCAATTGGGTAAACCTGACACACTCTACACAAGCAGATAATATACATATAACAATGCTGATTCTCATACAAACATCAAGTAGACGGAGATACACCTGTTGTACAGCATCATGTTGTTACAAAAGGAATTTAAATATAATGATCATGCAGTAGGTAACGACAAAGTAATAAATTGCTAAAAAGTAAAAAATGCTTTAGCAAAGGTGTTAGTATGATTTAGCAGTAAAACGCTAGATGATTAAACATAAGCAAACACAAGGAGTATAATAACAACTCCCACAGTGAAAATAAATAGCAAATTCCAGGCGAGAGATTCCGACTTTACTTAACAATGGCAGCGCCAAGTAAGAAGAGGAGCTGATTCAGTGATGTGTTAGGGTGATGGGAGCCACAGGGTGGGTCATATTTAACTACTTCTTTGATTTTGGTGAGCAAACTTGAGCGCTGCCAAGTGTAGTGCACTTTGTGAAGCGGTGGAGCCCGGCTAAGTCCATGTTGGCAGTAAATTGTATTATTTATATATTGAAATATTTACTCAACATATTTGGTTCTGGTAATCAATACAAAATACACTGAAACTTTGAGACCATAAATTATAATAAAGAAATAACTGATAACTTATTTTTTGTAAAGGTTGGCTGCCCACCCTAGTCTAACCTACCTGGACACATGTCCACGTTGCAGCCTTGAGTATCGCTGGACAGTCCGACACACGGCAGACCATCTGGGTCTGGTGGTGGGTCATTGCACTGACGACTGCGAGACTGGACCCCTCCTCCACAGGTCTTAGTGCATGAGGACCATGCACTCCATTTGCCGTAGGCACCATTGACTGTAACATAACAGCCATCATCAGTTAATACGGAAGGACTGTTTACTATAATTACAATCCACAGACAAATCACACTGTCCATCATAATACATCAGCCATGGCTTTCTACAAGAGGACCATTTTCTTCATGGCCCATCATTACCCACAACATGTTTCTGTATGAGGTCAACTCACTATATCAACACTGGGGTAATTCCCATTTAATCAGTTCAAATTTCTTTCATGAAATATCAATTTATAAGATGTTGAAAAATTCAGCGATCTCAGGGTTTTATAGTACTGAAATGGTTAGATCATTCGTTGCCATAAAGACAAACTTTCAGGTGCCCTTGCTAGTTTTATTAGACCATAAATGGTCTAATAAAACACTAAAGCCAGCCAGCATTAGTAGTTTAGGGTTTGTTGAATACATTTCCATCATTTAAGATTTTATGAAGAATAGTTAATGTGCTAAATAAATATAGAAGAATTTCAAAAAACAGAAAGGAGCTATGGTTCTTTAGAAAGGGTTGTAGATCACTCTCTGAAAGCTTTGGGTGCCTGAGATGCAACCTATTTAGGAGGAAACAATAGTTTACTCAGATCATACATATATAAACACCAGCTTAAGTAAACATTGATATCATATACCTATTTCTTCTTGACAGTATCGTCCTCGGAATCCAGCTGCACATTGACAGGTGTAGTTGTCACTGCCACTCACACAAGTGGCATTGTTGAGACATATGTTGCTGATGCAGTAGTCAGGAGGAATGTCACATGTCTTCCCAGTGAACCCATCTTCACACTGGCACTCAAAGTCGTTCTGTTTGTCTTTGCATCTGTAGCTATGACATGGGTCTGGGTCGCAGTTGTTTGTCACTACAAAGACACAAACAAGGACCAGGTTTAGAGTCCCACTTAAAATGTTTAAAATGTTGTCGACAAAAGGTTTCACCTCAGAATGGCATACCTTATTTGATAAAATTACTTTCACCTGGCCTCAGTTTCTAACATCCCCTCTCATGTGAGTTTGAAAACATTGATATGATGAATATATTAATAAAACAAGTTATGCAAAAACTAAACAGAATATGATTGTAATCAATGTTTTACAAGATGTGTACTCAAATGTATTCACCTGAAAATGTAGAGCTGTACAGAAATTTAACAGCACCATATAACCAGGTAGCTATTATCGGGGAATATTAGGTTAATTTCCTATCGTTTTACTACCTGGATTGTAATAAAATACCAAATAATTACCATCACATGTCGATGGCGTCTGCAGTCTTGTGTTTTTACTGAGGGTGTTTAGAATCATCTGCCACCTGAATGATGCCCCTGTGTCATTACAGAGACACGAACTGGAGAGTTCCCTGACAGTGGCGTCACTGAGAGCTGAGTTCCACACTGACAACATTGTGACACTGCCAGTAAAGTCTGAAGCAGAAATGACAGCACTGCTTAAAAACAGAAGACATCAAAGCTCCCAGGGTGCACAATAGTACTAGTCCTGAATTATGTTTACCATCCTTAAGTTTAGCCACATTAAACATAATATATAAGCTTCATATTGTAATATCTACACTTGACACTGAGAAAATTATGTCAACATAAAAATACACAAACGTGGACTAATACTTACAGTCTAATGGCATGGTTCTAATCAAATCAGTTACAAAAATAAATTAACTTCTATTTACATTTATTAACCAATGTACACCTGTCTGTAATGTTTGAAATCCACAACCAGCTTCTGCCGTGGGACTTACATTGACCAAGTTTAGTCCACATACACCTGTATCAGAGAAAAACAGCCAGGGAAAACTATATTTAAAAATCTACCTACTCATGATAACCATGTCACGTGGTAAGTCTTGATTTTCAATGGGCCATTATCACCCAACACTCTTCATACATACGTATATACAAACATACATACAATAGTTTTAGATAAAATATATAGTTCACAACAATACTACTAAAATCATAATAGTAATAAGTAAATCTAATAAATAAGAAATGTTTAATTAAAACGTAATTATAAAAAATACATATTATTAAATATATATATATATATATATATATATATAATATTTAATATAATTATAATAAATGACATTAATAAAATATTACTTTAACAAAATTATAAATTAAATGGTATTAGTACAAAAACGTATGCCCATATTGGATAGCATTGTATTTAATGTTATAACACATGACCTACCACAAATACATTACTCAGAATAAAACATGGCATGGTTCCTTAGAATCTAGTTACATTTAATTACATATGTCACCAAGTGCACTGTGGTTATGACACTTTAATGTTATTTTCATGCATAAATGTATAGGATATATATATATATATATATATATATATATATATATATATATATATATATATATACCCTGGTATATATAATATATATATATATACTGAGGCTGAGGCCTGAGGGTGGCTATCAGTTTTTGCAAAATTCACGTTATTGTAGTGAAAACTGTTTTACATGAATCTGTGATGTTTAGTGACTTACAGGAAAATGCCCCATCATTGAGAACCCCTAATTGGCTGCGTAATGGTGCAATGGGATGTCAACAACTAAGATCAAAATTTCATGAACTTCTTCGAGATAGACAGAGAATTTTCTGATATTCTCCATAAGATTCTAGTGTCAGATTACCTGGTTTATTGGTATGTGCCATTAATAATAATGGATAGTTATTCTATAGTGCAAATCTTTTAAGAATTAAAGCTCAGTGCGCTTACACATATCATTCACAGAACAGTAAACATTACAATCAACACTGACCCACACAGAACAATAGACTATAGCTGTACCTATGTAAGGGAGAACTCTTGTTGGAACAAGATTTAAAAAGACAGAGTAGAGGCAATACAAAGGCTGACAGGAAGTGCATTCCAGACAGTGGGGGCCAGGCATCTGAATGAGTGCTCACCAACTGACTTAAGATGATGTTGAGGAATTCTTAGCAGGTTTCATTGGAGAACCAGAGAATGTGTGAAGATACATATTTGCAGAGTAGGGCGGAAATGTAAAGAGTCTCAGTGCTAGAATACCATTGTCAAATAGGTGTTTTTGAAGCTGTTGCAAGAAAATGGTCTCAAAATGTTTAGAGACAAATGAAATATTAGCCACTGGTCTATAATTTTAAGATTATTTCTGTCAAGCACATTACAAACACTAAAACTGCACACCTTTGATAAACTGAAAACTAGCAAACATGGCCATGTACCCCCCAGATGGCACTATATACCATAGGCAAAGAAGACAGTTCCCAGCGGTATTCATACTTTCTCATTTTGGTTCTGTAAATATCAGTAATTTTTCATAGTACAAGTTAGATAAATTATTCTCAAATGATATATAGGCTTGGAATGCATGCAGAAATCAAAATTAATGTTATGAACGATCAATTTACATCTACATTTATACTGTTTGATACAGCCTAAAACTGTTACGAAGAATTATCCGAAGGAGAATTTTTAAAAGAAGATTTGGAAAATATTTAATGTGAATAGCCTCAATGTGCTAAAATGTGATGTCATCTTTTCCGTATAATTTTGGTTCAGCTGAATTGTTAAGGCAATTTTAATATAATGGTTATATGTTATTGACTGGTTGTATTCATATTTCCAATGTATTGGTCTGAAAATAGCCATATTGGATTGAGGCATGTGGTCTTGGGCCTATACAGCTGTCTTGCAGTCTAATACAGATAAAATGTATTTTTTTTTATTGACAGATAATGTATACACTATCGCCTATTGATGTTAAACTCACACTCTAAACTATGATACATTGAACTGGCAATTACGTAACTCTAAATTATGTGATTTCTTTGGTGCAGACTGATTCAACAGTATTTGAAATGGCACTAACATTATAATTCTTAGTGAACTCTGTCAATATTGATGAACTCATCAGCAATACAGTGAACTTGACTGCATGAATTCTCACTTAGAATAGATGATATGAGCATGATAGAGCAATATGAGCAAGAAAGTGACAATTAGCCACTTAGCCACAGCTGTATAGGCCCAAGACCACATGCCTCAATCCAATATGGCTATTTTTAGACCAATACATTGGAAATATGAATACGACCAGTCAATAACATATAACCATTATAAGAGCAAAAACTTTCACAGTGAAGTATATTTTTTATAAACTGCCTTAACAATTATTATTTGTCCTATCTTAACTAAGTTTGCAGTGTATTAAGTATATTAGAATAGAAGGCAATACATTAAAGATCACTCAATATCCACAACGGTAACCATGATAACCAGATCTTTCCTGGACATTTTGACTGGAGTGGTTTTGTGGATAGTCAGAGTGGTTACCATTGTGCAATTTTTAAAATTATTTAATACCTGAACTTATGTCCATGTATACTTAATACATTGCAAATCTGATTAAGATAGGATGAGTAGTTTTTTACGATATAACATTTAATTACTGACATATCACGAGGAGTGTGACCCCAGAGATAAAACATCAAGTACAAGTTGTAAGTAACCTGCTGTAGTAGCGGTGCCAATCCACAATATTGCATTAGGAGTCAATATAACATTGCACTGTCCAGTCATGTCCTTTGAGGCAATCAGGTGTCCATCCTTATACAGTGTCAACTGACATGAGTCGCCGTCCCACACAGCCGCCACATGATGCCACTTGTTGTCAACCAGACTCGCATCAGAGCTGCCTTCAACACTGGGTGAGATACACAAACAAAAGTACATTTTCAGTTGGAACACTGACATAAAAGGTACATTTGTGGTGCAAGATCTTAGGTTACATGTGGACATTGTTTGGTATTTTCATGTGTGCATCATCTTTCTTTCATTACGTTTAAAAAATCAATAATGACAGTATAATATTTGATACGTATGAAGGCAGTGACATTTCAATCATATCTGCACTTCTTTTGTAAGATGTTCACTTACTTTGGAGCATAATTTGTGAAACGTACAACGTTTCAACCCATTAGCTATGAGTCTTGGTCACGACGTACTGATGTTAAGACTCATAGCTGATGGGTCGAAATGTTGTACATTTCACAAATTATACTCCAAAGTAAGTGAACTTCTTACAAAATAACAAAATCTTGGTTCCTGAACAATATATTCCACGTCTGCACTTCATTTGGCTGTGAACGTATGAGAAAGAGTTAATTGATACATTTTCATAGCAGGGATAACCTACTTTCTAAGCTTTTTGTGATGTCTATCTTGTTTGTACTCAAATGGCTGATAGCACATAATAAACTATACATATTTTTCAAAACAACAACAGTGGCATATGAATATAGATTTCACTAATGCATGTATTTTATCAGGTTAATTGTGACATACTAAAATTAACTTAAATGAATTAAATTATATTATGGAGTTCATTTTTAAATTCTCACAGATCCACATACACTTAGAATCTCATAACACATATTGTAGATGAATATTCTCTTTTTTATTTAGTTTTATCTTAGCTTATTTGTTAATAAATTTTTATTTTACCATTTAGTGAACACATCATTTTAATATGCGAAGTACTTTGATTGGTATTTACTTACTTTAAAGTTATTTACTAAGAAACAGTTTTATTATTTTAGTATTGTTATTATAACAATATGGCAAAGAAACCATGGGGTTACTAATGGAAATATGAAGTGACTATAGGTTTAAAAAACAATTCATTGACGAGAATTGTGCAAATGAAGTGAATCAAAGGAAGCATGGACTGGCTACGAACGGTTGGCAAAGAAGACACATGTCCAGAAATGGAAGCTAAAAGGAGACAATATCAGGCTGACATAGATTTCAGAAGTAAGTATTGTGTACAGTGTAGAGATCAGGAGGAATTGGGAGAGGAAGCAATAATAAGGACAAAATAGGAATGGAGACAGAGGTGGAGACAGAGGTAGAGACAGAGGTGGAGAAACAGGTGGAGACAGAGGTGGAGACAGAGGTGGAGACGGAGGTGGAGACAGGGGTGGAGACAGAGGTGGAGATGGAGGTGGAGACGGAGGTGGAGACAGAGGTGTGGAGACAGAGGTGGAGACACAGGTGGAGACAAAGGTGGAGACAGAGGTGGAGACAGAGGTGGAGACAGAGGTGGAGACAGAGGTGGAGACAGAGGTATAGACACAGGTGGAGACAGAGGTGGAGACAGAGGTGGAGACAGAGGTGGAGACAGAGGTGGAGACAGAGGTGGAGACAGAGGTGGAGACAGAGGTGGAGACAAAGGTGGAGACAACGGTGGAGACAGAGGTGGAGACAGAGGTGGATACAGAAGTGGAGACAGAGGTGGAGACAGACGTGGAGACAGAGATGGTGACAGAGGTGGAGACAGAGATGGAGACAGAGGTAGAGACAGAGGTGGAGACAATGGTGGAGACAGAGGTGTAGACAACTGTTGAGACAGAGGAGGAGACAGAGGTGGAGACAATGGTGGAGACAGAGGTGGAGACACAGGTGGAGATAGAGGTGGAGACAGAGGTGGAGACAACGGTGGAGACAGAGGTGAAGACAGAGGTGGACACAACGGTGGAGACAGAGGTGGATACAACGGTGAAGACAATGGTGGAGACAGAGTTAGAGACAACTGTGGAGATAGAGGTAGAGACAGAGGTGGAGACAGAGGTGGAGACAGCGGTGGATACAGAAGTGGAGACAGAGGTGGAGACAGACGTGGAGACAGAGATGGTGACAGAGGTGGAGACAGAGGTGGAGACAACGGTGGAGACAGAGGTGAAGACAGAGGTGGACACAACGGTGGAGACAGAGGTGGAGACAATGGTGGAGCCAGAGGTGGAGACAGAGGAGAAGATAGAGGTGGAGATAGAGGTGGAGACAGAGGTGGAGACAGAGGTGGAGATAATGGTGGAGACAGAGGAGGAGACAGAGAAGGAGACAGAGGTGGAGACAGAGGTGGATACAGAGTTGGAGACAGAGTTGGAGCCAGCGGAGGAGACAGAGGTGGATACAACGGTGAAGACAATGGTGGAGACAGAGTTAGAGACAACTGTGGAGATAGAGGTAGAGACAGAGGTGGAGACAGAGGTGGAGACAGCGGTGGATACAGAAGTGGAGACAGAGGTGGAGACAGACGTGGAGACAGAGATGGTGACAGAGGTGGAGACAGAGATGGAGACAGAGGTAGAGACAGAGGTGGAGACAGAGGTGGAGACAATGGTGGAGACAGAGGTGGAGACAGAGATGGAGACAGAGGTAGAGACAGAGGTGGAGACAGAGGTGGAGACAGATGTGGAGACAGAGGTGGAGACAGAGGTGGAGACGGAGGTGGAGACAGAGGTGGAGAGGGAGGTGGAGACAGAGGTGGAGACAGAGGAGGAGACAGAGGTGGAGACAGAGGTGGAGATAGAGGTGGAGACAGAGGAGGAGACAGAGGTGGAGCAGACATGGAGACAGGTAGAGGCAGAGGTGGAAGCAGAGGAGGGGACAGAGGTGGAGACAGAGATACAGACAGAGGTGGAGACAGAGGTGGAGACAGAGGTGGAGACAGAGGTGGAGATGGAGGTGAAGACGGAGGTGGAGACGGAGATGGAGGTGGAGACAGAGGTGGAAACAACGGTGGAGACAGAGGTGGAGACAGAGGTGGAGACAGAGGTGGAGACAGAGGTGGAGACAGAGGTGGAGACAGAGGTGGAAACAACGGTGGAGACGGAGATGGTGACAGAGGTGGAGACAGAGAAGGAGACAGAGGTAGAGACAGAGGTGGAGACAGAGGTGTAGACAACTGTTGAGACAGAGGAGGAGACAGAGGTGGAGACAATGGTGGAGACAGAGGTGGAGACAGAGATGGAGACAGAGGTAGAGACAGAGGTGGAGATAGAGGTGGAGTCAGAGGTGGAGACAATGATGGAGGCAGAGGTGGAGACAGAGATGGAGAGAGTTGGAGACAGAGGTGGAGACAGAGGTGGAGACAGAAGTGGAGATAGAGGTGGATACAGAGTTGGAGACAGAGTTGGAGACAGAGGTGGAGACAGAGGTGGAGACAGAGGTGGAGATAGAGGTGGATACAGAGTTGGAGACAGAGTTGGAGACAGAGGTGGAGACAGAGGTGGAGACAGAGGTGGACACAGAGTTGGAGACAGAGGTGGAGACAGAGGTGAAGACAGAGGTGAAGACAGAGGTGGAGACAAAGGTGTAGACAACTGTTGAGACAGAGTTGGAGACAGAGGTGGAGACAGAGGTGCAGACAGAGGTGGAGACAGAGGTGGAGACAGAGTTGGAGGCAGAGGTTGAGAGAGAGGTGGAGACAGAGGTGGAGACAGAGGTGGAGACAGAGGTGGAGACAGAGGATGAAGCAGAGGAGGAGACAGAGGTGGAGACAGAGGTGGAGACGGAGGTGGAGATGGAGGTGGAGACAGAGGTGGAGACAGAGGATGAAACAAAGGTGGAGACAGAGGTGGAGACGGAGGTGGAGAGAGGTGGAGACAGAGGAGGAGACAACGATGGAAACAGAGGTGGAGACAGAGGTGGATACAGAGTTGGAGACAGAGTTGGAGACAGAGGAGGAGACAGAGGTGGATACAACGGTGAAGACAATGGTGGAGACAGAGTTAGAGACAACTGTGGAGATAGAGGTAGAGACAGAGGTGTAGACAGAGGTGGAGACAGCGGTGGATACAGAAGTGGAGACAGAGGTGGAGACAGACGTGGAGACAGAGATGTTGACAGAGGTGGAGACAGAGATGGAGACAGAGGTGGAGACAACTATTGAGACAGAGAAGGAGACATAGGTGGAGACAGAGGTGGAGACAGAGGTGGAGACAATGGTGGAGACAGAGGTGGAGACAGAGGTGGAGACAACTTTTGAGACAGAGGAGGAGACAGAGGTGGAGACAGAGGTGGAGACAGAGGAGGAGACAGAGGTGGAGACAGAGGAGGAGACAATGGTGGAGATATAGGTGGAGATAGAGGTGGAGACAATGGTGGAGACATAAGTGGAGACAGGGGTGGAGACAGGGGTGGAGACAGAGGTGGAGACAGAGGTGGAGACAGAAGTGGAGACAGAAGTGGAGACAATGGTGGAAACAGAGGTGGAGACAGAGGTGGAGACAGAGGTGGAGACAGAAGTGGAGACAATGGTGGAAACAGAGGTTGAGACAATGGTGGAGACAGAGGTGGAGACGGGGTGGAGACAGAGGTGGAGAAGTGAGGGGTGAAATTGGGGAGATCTGCAGGGAAAGGAAGAGAATGACAAGTTACCTATTGAAGTCATAGGTCAGTGCTGATGGATTTTTCAGTTGAAATAGAGTATTGCTGCTGGTTAGGGTCAATATGTTGTTGGTGTTGTTGTCTGTCTTCAGCATCAAAGTCACTGACCACGAGGATGTGTCTGCACTTACTAGAGATGACAGAGTCAGTGCACTGTCACTGTCAAACACATCCACCTGGAACGCTGTTAAAAACATCATCATAAATAAAACACACTGTAACTGACACTTCTGATCTTCTGGCCTGACTGATCAAGTTAAATATATTAACTGTGCATGTTAGCTTGTACATGGTGTGTTGATTTATATATTTTATTTGTAATTACTGTGACTCCATTGGATACCTTCAAGCAATGTGAAACTGTGGCATACACTCGGATGAATGAGTAGTGTTTGCGAAAAATTCAGTAACTAAATGGTGGTTTTGGTGATAATCACATCATATCTTCAACATACAGTTGTGTGAATTGATTCTTGTGTAGGATAATAATACCTTGACAGTCATCTGTGGTAACAGAGCCTGTGTTGACAGTGGTGGTTGCTTGGGGACACTGAGTACATGTCTTCATGTTCCTGTGTGACTGGTAGGTGCCAACAGCACACAGGCCACAGGGTGTGTTGAGTCCTGTGTTGGAGTAGCTACCCGCTGGACACATAGCTGCAAGTCACACAGTTACTCATATATTTTATGTATGCATTCTCATACCTTCTTTTTTCTTTCTGCATAGGCTAACAATAATTTGGATGAATATTCTAGCACTAGGAGTTTAGAGAATGAGATTCCAGCTTTGTGAATCCATGTCTGCATGACAGGTTTCTGTGCATTTCCCTCCCTGTGTCTTCATATAACTTCCTTTTTAATATTTCTTCCAGAGACACAGAAAATATAGGGTGAACATTATTGCCCACAACTTTTGACTAGGTGGCTGAAACCAGTACCAAACCATCAAATGATTCAAACTATTGTTTCCACAACTGACAGCCTAACACTGTAATCACACAACCTCTGCACCCCAGATGCACATATATGAAGGGTTGAGGGCTAAACACGATACATGCATGCCATTAGCCGAGCGAGCGAGGGAGCGAGCGAGGGAAGGAGCGAGGGAGGGAGGGAGCGAGGGACGGAGGGAGGGAGGGAGCGAGGGAACGAGGGAGGGAGCAAGGGAGGGATAAAAAGTAACAACTTCCGACACCAATCATATTAGTAACGTCAGTGGTTTACCATAAAAAATTCTAGAACACATAGCCATAGAAATTCTATAGACTATGCCATTTTAGAAATAAATTACATAGTTAAGTCTTCTTGGTCGGCGTGAACTGTGCATGCATGCATATTATTATCTGTTATTTTCTGACCTAACCATGAAAACAACCGCCAACAGCCACCAAACTTCTCACATTTCTTACATACATATACATACACTACATTACAATAAAAATCACTCTAACGAAGAAAATTCACAAAAGAAATGCGCAAATCTTGACGGATGGCAACTCGACAACTTTGACTACCGTAAACTCGCTATTATAAGTTAGCTTTACACAAAATACCGCTAGATGGCACGTTTGTGCACGCGAATGTTTATAAATCTTACTGCATTCGCACACGCGAATTAGTTTAATTAATTATACATAATATAATAATAATAATTAGCAGCATCACTATGGTCTGCAGAAAATTTTAAACGGCGAACAAAGGCAACGCTTTGGTGATAAGGGCCTAATAAAATTGATAAAAAGTAACAATTTAATATAAAATATATAATTTTAATAGTTTATTTTATATAGCGCCAAATCCATAATTGTTTGTAGCGCTTCACAACATACTGTTATTAAAGTATAGAAGAATGCTACCCACAGGTAATATTTTAAAATAAATATTAAAAATACATGTGTCTGCATAATTATCTAAAATTGCCTATTAGTCATAAAAAGGTATGGAAATTACGTGTTGTTCAATGATGTCACATTGTTTATTTTATCAATATTTCTATAAACATCCCGCGTGTACTGCGAGCATGCAAGTTTATATTACATAAGCGATGTTTTAGCAATAATAACTAAAACAATAACACATTAATATTATTATTTTTAAATGCACCAAAACCTTCTTTTTCTAAAACCATATATTTCCCATATTTTGTTAAAATTTTAATGATTTATTGTCCCGATAATTAATAAAGTGCCTTATCCAAAAATAATAATGATTACATATCTGGTGGTGTAAATATTATTCATAAGTAGAAAAAATTGCTTCAATAATATTTTCTTATGCACAATGTGTGTGTGTGTGTGTGCTGAATGAAAAATATTGTTATGTACGTCTTAATTATTTTACCATTTTAATTATATATTGCCTTTACATTAATTTATCACTATTGTTTGTATGGAATTTGTATGGGTTCTTTTAATACTGATAGGTCACTTTAGTTAATTATATAGATACATGTATTTTCATTATTTATTTTAAAATATTATCTGTTGGTAGTTTTCTTCTTATTGTATTTTTAATTTTGTTCGTTACAGGATTGCAAGTGATATTATTTAATAAATCATCTGGCATCCGCACTGTGCCTGTGACTGTCCCAACGAATCAACTGGACTACTGTTTCAGTTCTGGTCGATTCAAAGTGTAACAAAAGACAGCTAACTATCAAGGGCCGTTCGTATCACTGAAATGTCGAGCTCATTGGTCCGTACGGTGCATCGAGCACGACCTAGAAACCACAGTGCATCGACCCTGATTGGTCAATAGCACCGCAAAACTAGGTTACATGCGCCGACCTTTGACACGGCAGCGCGTTCCACGCAACCGAAAACTGGGTTACATGCACCGACCTTTGACACGGCCACCAAACGCGCTCCTATCTGGGGCATGACCACGGCCGAGTCAGTTCGTCTGACACATTTTGGGAGTCCACAACTTGAGTAGATCGCGTTTCAATCCAGGTTCAGCGTTGAAGCAGAGACAATGTTTGCATGGCCTAGGCATATCATTATATGTTATATATATATATATATATATATATATATATATATATATATATATATATATATATATATATATATAATATATATATATATAATATATATATATTTATTCAGGATGGCTCAGCTAAATACAGTGTACATTAAAATATACAGTAGATTTCTTTTCAGTGAGGTCCTCATACACACAAATACTTGTTGAAGTACTCTGTATAAAGATAAATGTAAAACATGTTTTAACCACCTTATATAGAGTACTTCAACAAGCTGTGTTGTTGGCAGCTTATACCATGTTTGTATCTTATTGCAGATTTTATGTTTTAACTTAATTTATATGTTATGCCTGTTGCATCATATATCTTACTATTTTACATCTTTTAATATTGCATGTCTGTACGATTGTGTGTGTGAGGACCTCACTGAAAAGATATCTAGTGTATATTTTAATGTACACTGTATTTAGCTGAGCCATCCTGAATAAATATATTATATCATCATCATCATGAAGGGTTGAGTCGTGTCTTTGCCTCGTGACACTTTTGTGTGATAATAATAATAAAACTTATTTTGACACCATCAAATCAGTGACGTCTGTCCCGTTAACGGATGTGTACATACATGTAAATAGGTAAGTAAATAAATATAGTTAAGCTAAAATATATTGTGATATCCTACTACAGGTAGAACTGGTTCCCTGTGTCAATATTGTCTACAAATATATGTTAGGCATAGGCCTACTGACCCGTCCGTGCGGTGTGCTAAAAGTGGGGTACGGGCACAGAGTTAGATCATTAATCTTTACCCTATAGTTCTACTGGTGTGTTCTATTTATATCTATGGGTAAGCGTAGCCCTGTTTTGCATTGTAATTGGATCTCTGTGACGTGCTCGCTACGACTTACGGATTGGCTAAAACTAGGTTACGCGTAACCCAGTTTTCGGTTGCGTGGAACGCGCTGCCGTGTCAAAGGTCGGTGCATGTAACCTAGTTTTGCGGTGCTATTGACCAATCAGGGTTGATGCACTGTGGTTTCTAGGTCGTGCTCGATGCACCGTACGGACCAATGAGCTCGACGTTTCAGTGATACGAACGGCCCTTGATAGCTAACTGAAACTGTCTTTCACTGTTCTGTTGCTACAAGCGTAGTGTGGCATACTTCTTTCGTGATTTTGTTGTAAACATTGTAAAAGGCACTTTTAGCGAACCGCTTGGCTCTCTATTATGACATTATTAGCTGCACCCACCCAACTCGTTTAGATATGTGTGTGTGTGTGTGTGTGTGTGTGTGTGTGTGTGTGTGTGTGTGTGTGTGTGTGTGTGTGTGTGTGTGTGTGTGTGTGTGTGTGTGTGTGTGTGTGTGTGTGTGTGTGTGTGTGTGTGTGTGTGTGTGTGTGTGTGTGTGTGTGTGTGTGTGTGTGTGTGTGTGTGTGTGTGTGTGTGTGTGTGTTTGTGTGTGTGCGCCTGAGTGAGTGCATGTGTGCATGCATGCATGCATGCGTGCGTGCGTGCGTGCGTGCGTGCGTGCGTGCGTGCGTGCGTGCGTGCGTGCGTGCGTGCGTGCGTGCGTGCGTGCGTGCGTGCGTGCGTGCGTGCGTGCGTGCATACATGTCACATATAAAACTGCCATCTAAGAGGAGGGTGAAGACTGAGATAATCAAGTAATTTTTTTTATATCAACATTCTTTCTGAGATAATATTCCTAAAAATGATTTGCTACAAACGGAAACAGCTCAACTAGGCCTTGATATTTCATTAAAACATTATTTCACTTTTCTCTGGTACATGTTGTACACTGATTTGAGCCAAAAATGGCCAAAACAGGTTTATAATGAGCTGGACCATTATTTCTATGAACAAATATCTTCTGGTGGATATAGTACTATATGTCATGGACACACAATTTTATTTTAACAATTTTAAGTGATTTTCAAAGTAAAACATCAAAAATTGCCAGAACTAGTTTATGCAGTAACACTAACAGCATGATATTTCATCAAGTTAACAATGCAAAAATATCCCAATCAAAAAATACTAACCGATGTTTAGCCTTACGCTGTAAATAAAACAGAAATTTAAGACACATGTATCACACAGGGTACTTTGAATGCATGAAGTCAATGCATATATTGGCTAGATGATTGACTGGTGGTATAGTCCTATAACAACTAAATACATTGACAAAATTGAATGGTGCTAACACTGACCTAGACATTTGTCCACCGTCCTGGCGCCTGAAGTCAGTGTAGATGTTCCATCTGGGCAGGGCGTGCAGCTTGTCTGGTTCTCCTTGTCATTGTAAGAGCCGACTGGGCAGTTTACGCAGCTGTCACTGGCACCCTTGAAGTATGTGCCAGTCGGACACACGGCTGAAACATACTTACGTTACACTGACATAGTTTGGAGTAGCACCTACACTTAAATGGAATATGTTACAATTAGGTCATAAGATCATTTATATAAAGATATAGTGAAATACCAACTGTTCAGTATGTACAAGATTTTCTGTTCTTCAAATTTATATATTGTTGTTTGAGTGAATGACTCAACAGTACAATTGTTATGAAAATACATGTTTTTACATGTGTCAGTTGAACTGAACATGGTTATGGTAACATACAAAAATAATGGAATTTTGTAAACCAATACAATACAATGATATGACGTACCACAAGTGAATCTGTCGTCTTGAGCAATGGAACCTGGAGGACAATACAGCTCATATTCGTCAAAACGAAATGATTCTGTGTCAAGCTGCATGGGGAAATTCTCGATTTCTAGATTCAAGGTGCCATTTTCAATGCTGGATTCTGTCACTTCCACCACTTCATCAAACGTTGCCTCAATTTCGTCCCACTTATCTCCTGCCGATACATCAGGTTCATCACGCAGTTCTATGAAGAAGTCAAATGAGATAAACAGTTCGTGTGTGTAATCCCGCTTGAATCTCCTGGAAAGTTGCTGTGTCACATCGTGAACTGACCTAATGCCATGGCGATGGTGGACGCTTCTGTCACTGATCGCCCGTTTGTTGTAAGTCACATGTCGCTTTCGACGCCTTGTCTGAATTGGGCCACATTCCACCTCAACATTGTCAATGCCACAGCCTGGGTATGCACGGCACAGTGTGTTGTGGACTGATGCATTCAGAGCATTAATGAACTCCTGCTTGATGTCAAGCTGAGTTTCATTGGAGGAACAATCACCAGTAAAGTATTGCAACTCGCTCTTGAGTCTACTATGTGTAGTTGAATGTTTGTCTGCAGCAGAAAAGCAAAACTGATTCATCTTACCACTAGATCAGTTATGTAAAGAAGAAAACTTGTGTCTGCTTATAATGAACACAGTGGAAATCATGGGCTAGTACAGAATTTATATAAAAGCATTTGCAATTCGGTAACTGTGTCTGTTTCTATTTATTTCTCTAAGCCTATCAGTGCCTATTTCTGTCACTGTCTCTAAGCATGTCTTAAAGCGGGGCTGAAACGGCTGAACATCCATTGCCCAAACAAAAAAACATACCATATACAGGATATGTGACCATAATTTTTATGAGCACAGAACCAAAGTTTATTTTAAATAATCTGTCCAACTTTGACATATTTGGCACTGGTTGCCAGGGCTTTATGCAGGACCAAATTATTGTCAGTCACACATGTTTTGATGGACACATGTATGTTAACTGTTAAGCCAGTTTAAAAACTTTAAATGTGTCTGATGACCTAAAATGGACTACAAACACACATTTGACACCATTTACACTCACTTTTGAGACATAACTGACAATATCTATGGTTTTGGAAGACCTTTTTTGTGCCTTAATTTTTTTACTCATCCACCACCCGTCCACCAATATTTCTACCTGTCCACAACGGTTTTTACCCATCCAAATGATGGGTGGATGTGTCTCTGCATAAAGCTATGCCACCATTATACTCTAGCTGCATTTGTTTGACTTGCTCCTACCTATTCAATAAAAAAAATTCCAAATATATTACAGTTGTCCCCCTCTTCAGCGGACACTCTTGTATCCAAGCAAGTGTCCCTACATTGAGGGTGTCCCCTCATCAGGGGGACAGATATTCTGGAATGGGCGGTGGGGGGGCTTCGTTTATGGGTATGAAAAATGCACTGTCTCCATGTACAGTGTATATATATAAAAAGAAGACGTGGTCATGGATCAATAAATATAATGTTAAGTAATTTACTTGTGTTCTATGTATAACATTAGCATATTTGTTCTGATGTGTATCATATGTTGCAAATAATCCCTTGCATGAAAAGCAGCAGATCTACATGCTATTTTATTACACTACAAACTTAATCTTTACATGCAAAACTTTAACACTGCATTTATTATTTGTGAGCCACACTGAGCCATGGTGACAGAGGCATGACTGGAGGCAAATTTAAATAAGCATGCTTTTGTTTGTTAAGAATTTTTTTCATTTACATGTCTAATGTACTCAAATAGTAATGCTTATCAAGAGTATATACATTTACAAACATGTACATGTAGTGTACATGTATAGATGGCCATTATTTGTATAGATGTGAAAGGATTGCACTTCGTTCTACAAAACAACTGGAACGTATTATTATTATTATTATTAATTTATTCAGCCTCCGTTGCCGGAGAAGAAACATTACATACATATTCATACGTACAATCACATATAAAAGACACATGGTGAAGAATAAAAACCTGATAAAATAAGATAAATAGCAGCAATACATACAGTGGCATGATATAATATATAAAACTCAGTGTATATTGTGTATATCAGTTAAAATAAAGAGATGCGTAATATTATTTGAGTGCAGTGGTTAACAGATGAACTAAAACATGTTCATGTGAATATGGCTTGGTAAAATTATCAGTAAATAAAAGGTGTCTCATCGAGTCAACAAGACCATCATTGTTTGTCACACTAGTTTTGGGTACATGTTGAGAATTAAAGGCTCGTTTAGTTGGTGACTCGCCCATAGATACCACCCTATCCAGCAGGGTTCCAGGTACCGTTTTACCATAAAATATAAAACGAGACAATAAGTGCTGTATCAGTCAACGCGCTGGATTTTCAACTTTAAATATTCTATTATACAAGGATAACACATTTCTATTTACAATATCTTCAATCTTTTCAATATTTAGTGCTTTAAGTAAGGCTGTGTTGTGTGACTTTGTTTAATTAATCTACCCTGTACAGATTCAAGTTGACGTATTTGGATGGCGGTGCCGCTCATGCATTCTAAACCGTAAGTTAACGTTGGTTGACATATACATTTATACAGATACGCTTGAACATCAGGAGTGGCTCCTGGGTATAACATAACGGCATTACCAAGCCCATAAAATGACTGTCTGCATTTTGCTAGTCTGTTGGTGACATGGCTGGCATTATTACCACCACGATTAAAACACGTTACCAAGTATATTAAGCGATTCTTCATTACATAGACATTTGTCACCAAGCCTCCACTTTGGGTATTGGTATAATGAACACTTTCCAACAATCACGCATTTCGATTTTTCAACACCAAATTTGAATCTCCACCTTTTGCTATATGCAACACATACATCAGTTAGGTTCTGTAGATCTTGAATATTTGTTGAGAATAAGGTAATATCGTCGGCATAAGCCATAGAATTGTACAGTGTATCACCTATTCTAACGCCTGCGTCACAGTTATTCAAGTCTAGTAAAAGTTGATTAAATAAAAATGTTAAACAGATACAGCGAGAGAACGCTTCCTTGTCATGTACCACGTGTTACACAAAACGATTTACTGTATGAACCATTCCGTTTGACTACAGCATTCAGGTTATTATACTAGTTATACAATAGTAACCACTCATGTATAGGTAAAACATGAATTAACTTTAGAAACAGTGACACGTGGTGTGGCATATAGAATAAAAACATTTTTCTGCATCAAGGGCGGCTACGAACACAGGGCTGTTTTGCAATTTAAAATAAGATGTAATATCATTTAGTAAGTTGCATGCAAATGCTGTACATGTACTTCGGTTCTCGCGAAATCCAAACTGAGTGTCAAATAAATCAGTATCTGGTAAAATCAGTGCTTCTACCATCTTAGTATGTATAGAACTTAGAGTAATTGGCCGATAATTATGTGCAATGTAAGTGTAGATTTCTTTGGTATGGGAACAATTAAACTAGTGGTGAATAATGTAGGTACGCATGCCCTGGATAGTATAACAGTGTATAGTGATGCAAGCAGTGAACACAGTAATGATGACTTGCCATAAATAAGATGTTCAGCAGTTATACCATCGAGTCCGGGTGATTTATTTTTAAAAAGATTAGATATAAGCATGTCGACTTTATCCTGATTTACCTCATGTGGGCCCACCAAATAATAATTATCATTATACATGTAATACTGCTTAACCATATGTTTGTCATGGGTTTGTTCAATAGTACATTCTGGTAAAGGTTGCATAATATCACCATAGAATTCACCAAAATCTGTGGCACATAGAGATGATTTAACTTTTGTAATTCTTCGCTGTTTGATTACATTCCAGAATGCAGACAGTTTCCTGTTCTTTAACATAACATTAAGTTTCTGGTATATATTGTTCACTGAGCAATCTACGCACTGCCTAGTTCTACGTCGGAACACCTTTTTGATATATTTGTACGTTTCATAGACGGCCCCGGCACGAGGTCTATCATTATCATTCCAAAGTCGCCACCAGAACCATTTACGGTCTCGTAGGTGGCTGAGTTCAGGGCACCAATATGTTTTTGGTTTGTTGCAGTGTTTCTGTTTGCATCCTGCTTCTGTCACAGCGTCGCGCATAGCATCATTCAGTTGCACAACGTAAGAGTCAACGAGCCCCTGTACGGCATCACTGTCATCATTCACATCACATGTCAGGATATGCATAGTTGATAGCTTGCTGTGGAGGATATCGCGATACGCGTTGGTACACTCTAGGTTGTCCCATCTGCGTGTGACACCGTACGGGACATCAGTTGATAACACCGCGGGTTGACACTGTTCACTGAGAACTCTGGACTGTAGGCAGAGGGGCAAGTGATCGTTACGTTATCAGCATGTCGCGGTATAATGTTCTGAGATGTGGTCAGGCAGTGATCTATCCATGTATAAATAGCTGTCGAATCACAGAAATATGTATATTGTACGTGTTGGGGGTCGGTGAAGTCAGCGACACATAAATCATTGTCATTTATAAAATCATAGAGCATACTCGGGTGTGTGTTAAATCCAGGTAACCTGTACTAACGTCTATGTAACAGACGTCGTTTGGGTAATAGAGCATTGAGATCACCAATTATGTGTATCGGGCATATGGCTTCAAATTGTTCTATCACACTCTGTAACACGTCAATTGTTTCAGCATAGCAGTCGGTCTAGTGAGCCTCCCCATTGTAGAATGGCATATAGACACATAATATGATTTCAACAATATCTGAGTTGTTGCACACATTTACGCCGATAATCCTATCGCTCATAATATCCAGTTCAGTGTATTGCATGTTCTTTCTCTGTTTATATGCCACAACGACACCACCATACGATCTGCCAACATACCATGGATCTGTTGTAGTCATGCCAGACTTTGCGTATATCACGATGTCTTCATTGTTAAGAACATTCAGGGCTGGCGTGTTCATTACTGTAGGCTTGATAATGCACAGTGATGGGCGCTTGAGCTGAAAGGGCTGATTCGTTCGACTTGGGTGAAATGGTCTCACTCGTATGCCATCAGGCCAGTTATCCCAGGGGAGAATTTGCTTAGCGTGGTGCAGTGGCGCTGTCACTTTGTACGATTTCCAATCACAATGTTGGTTCTTTGAGGACACATCCTTGACGATGCAGCCAATAACATTCATTACATCTAGGTGGGCTTTCACCTGCGCCTCATCCGTGTCGCAATGTGCACCGCTGTAGTATCGCTGGCTGTGGTATGAGCTGATGTCTGCTGACATTGGGGTGCAGACTTCAATTTGCTAAGTGCAGCCTGGGCCATGGTTTGCTTAGCGATCATGGTGTTAGTTGTAAGGCCACATTTGTTGTTCTCTTTAAGCAGTTTGCTTTGCTGTTCCCGCAGCTGGGATTCTTGTTGTACATGCTTCGCTTTTCTTTGATCACGTTTTGCCTTTTTGTTGAATTTTTTGCGTTGATGTCTTTGTATCTGAAAGTTCTCTCCGTCCGATTCGCTTGGCTCAGTAGACGAAGGGACGACCGGTGGCGTTAGAGTTTATGTAGTTCCGTCCTCAGCAGTTAGCAACACAGTAGTGACACTCCGGTATACGATGAGTGATAATAGGCTATCGGAGCTGTTCGCAATGCTGCTAGAGAGCTTATAAACAATTTCAACGAGAGGCAAGGGGTAGGCATTGCACCTAAACATCTATTAGACTGTTTTCAGTGTTCAGTCATGAAAGTAGGAAGTGATTTAAATAAATCTAATTCAAGTCATTGTTCAGTTTGTTATCTGCTCAGCTGGTGCCTATCTGTGAATATTAGCTCAGTCTGGAACTCAATTGCAATTAACTGGCATTGCCATTGTGAGGCGACACAGAAAACAGGCTAGACAACACCCAGTCAGAAATAAAACTAATTGTCCACATACCCAGTTGGGTAAATTAGGTAGAATTTGTTTGTTTGAGTTTAGCCTTTGTTTTGCCACACTGCATGGGTCACGACATCCTGTCCGCCGCCATCTTGTATTCAAAATATTTCGTGATTTTTGGCCGATTTTTCGCTTACTGTCCGCTTTATGAGAGACATATAACCAAAATATGGGTGTCATCAGGGTGTCATTAACATGGCAAAACAGTCTGTACATTGACACACTGTCCCGACATCCACTCATCACGGGGTCCGCTGAAGAGGGGGACTAATGTATGACATTTCTGTGCAAAAACATGAATATGGAGCCCTATTAAATCAGGTAGGCGTAATCTATATCAACAAATTGTTTGTATGTGTGTTCAAATTAAAAGTTAAAAATATTTATAACAAATTAAATAATTTCAACTTCGATGCAACTCAGTCCTTTAATATTCAGGAAGTAACGATGTGCAAATTCGCAATCGTTCCATCGGCAAATTAATAGTCATTATTTCAACCAAACTCACACAGACAATGTTACATGCATGTACAATACTTCAAATCAGTTTTGTCATCAGCAAATTGAATTAGATTAGGAACTAGTTAGGAAATTCATGGGAATTCCCCATTCGACATTAACAATGAGCTGTAATCTCATCATATAAACTATTAATATCAAAACGTTTCCCTCTTAATAGTAGAAGGTGAAAAATTGTTGGAATCTCAGTAAGCCCAAGATTGCCTATTTGACTTGAATTGTGAAGGTTTTGATGGAAATCTGATATGATTAAAAAAACATCTTGTACCAGTGTGATTTTACAATGAATATGCTAAAATCCTGGAGATTACAGACAGATATTGCTTACATGGGGAAATTCAAGATTGCCGGCCTCTAAAAGACACTTGAGGACCTGATCAGCTGATCTAGTATCTAACAGGATAAACATCAGTTCACACAGTCATCCAGCAACAGCTAACAATATCAGCCAGCTTCAGTACGACTTACTTGTGCAATCTGGGACTTCATCAGTGGGAGCCCATTTCCCTGTGGTGGTGTCGCATACAAAATAGTCCGCTGTTGCTGTACCACGAGGAATGTCATACTTGGCATTGCAATACATGCGAGTCTGGATGCCATGAATCCAATTCTCCCACGCTAAAGCACCATTGATTGGTGGCTTCAGCTTCTCACAGTACTTCACTACAATGTCAACAATGAAAAGAAAGTATTACACTACAATTTATTACTATGTTAATAAATGTTTGTATTCTTCTAGTTGTTTCCAGCACTCAGCAGGATTCTATTAACTGACTAGTTTGTATATATTGTGGTTACAATGTTATGATCTTATTGAACTTATTGGTCTCATTGAACTACCGGTAGTCAGTCTTTTTTAGAACATTTACACCAAGCCGACCTTTCATCTTAGATCATAACTATGATCTAAGATCGCAGGAAACTTGTAACAGCTACATTTATTGGTAGGAGAGTGTATATATATATATATATATATATATATATATATATATATATATATATATATATATATATATATAAAACACTCTCTACCAATAAATGTAGCTGTTACAAGTTTCCTGCGATCTTAGATCATAGTTATGATCTAAGATGAAAGGTCATGTGTATAATATGAATAATATATATATATAAATATATATATATTTTATATATATATATATATATATATATATATATATATATATATATATATATATATATATATATATATATAGTATATATATATAAGTTTCGGTTGCAGAAAGTCAACAATTATGGGATTTGGTAAATGTTCAGAAGGCTTCCATCTTTTCAGGAATCTTTGTGAGGTATCTATGTTTTAATAATGTATTATCATGCAACACAAAACATACTTTATACTCACCATCACATTGTGGAGGGTCTTCACTCCAGAAGCCAATGTTTGGTGTGCTGTCGTTGCGCTCACAGGTGATTGAGCCTGGCCCAATCATGTTATAGCCTGGTTCACATGAGAAGTTGCAAGAGTGTCCATATGTTAGCTTGACTTGGCATGATATCATCATCTTGTACTGACTTTTGACCGGTGGTGGACATGTGGTCTCTGAACAAGGCATGTGGAGAAAGTACAATTTAACAACATTGCCATACAAAGCAACAAAGCTAGATGGACAGACAATTGATATATATATATATATATATATATATATATATATATATATATATCAATTGTCTGTATTACTTTGTTTATATAATTTTATAATATATATATAATATATATATATATATATATATATATATATATATATACATAATATACATAATTGTGTAAATATATATTTATATAACAATTACACAATTACTGCATCATGACATCTCATAAATCAAACATTCCTACAGGCAGTTTTCATTTTAATAATTTTGCCAGATGTTTTTGTCGAAAAGAAATATTTGTGTTCAGAATGTCAATGAAGTACATGTATATGAAGAACTGAATGAATGCATTATATGCGTGGAAGGAGGGTCTGCAAGCCATATGATAAGTCATTAAGTACACCAAACATCCAGACTGATTATTCATTGGTCTGATGGTAAAAAATCACTGCTCTGCAGAGTATACCTTTAGCCAGATATCAAGTTTTTGCTAGTCTTGAATTAATAAAGTTTGGCTTTTGGTGTGGAAGCAGAATGGTCTCTGGCTAAGTCCCTGACCACCAAAGGGATCATGGATGGATAGCCACGATTAGAAAACACCTGGCTCACTTATATAAAGGGTAGCCTAGCTATTCTTAAATAACCCTCATGGGAAAATACTAAAACAAGTAACATTTGTCCCATGCTTTATCTTTGAGAACATAATTACAGTGAACTAAAAAAAATGAATATCATTCAAGCAATAAACAATCAAATCAAAGTCACACAACAATCATGCTAATGACAAAGACACAATTGTCACAAAGGACATAAGACGTACCGAGTACAGAAAACGTAAAACTGCACGGAGCTGCTTCATTGCCAGCCTTATCCGATGCTCTGTATTGTATCTCGTGCATACCCACTGCGATGCGGGACCCTGGGGACTTCCCCTTAGAAAGGATTGGCGTGATCCCTTCATCAACATTGTCAGTAACGACAGGAACAGGCCAGGTTCCCACAGTCGAGTCTCGGCTACGGTCAGTATATGCAGTTAATGTGGTTGGACAGTTGGCGAATACTGGTCCCATATTGTCTGAAAACAAATTTAAAACCACGTTGCCTTATTTCATACATATAAAATATGATACATTAAAACTTTATAATGTCCTGGAAGAGAAATTCATTTGCAGCATTCAGTTCGGTGGACTATCTAGGTGTTTATTGTACAGGACGTAGGAGCAATGGACAAGTGGATTTGGGAAATAGGTGCTACAATGGGGTAGCCGCTGGAACATGAATAAATGCAATAAATAGTTTTTAACATTTAGTTCATGGGTTAATTAACGCCTTCTAAATTAGTAATTTTAACCTTTCTTGAGATCCGCATCATTTATGAAATTATTTTTAATGCATGCAAAGTGCGTCGTAGTTATAAACTCAGATGGTCACACATACTCTAGCTTTATAGAAATTTACATACCTTTGCATGCTGTAAACGTTCCAGACCACGTTTTATCTGCTGTGCACTTGATCATGACTACACTTCCTTTTGTCAAGTTGAATCCTGGTTTACACTTAAAGGTACAGGCTGAGCCATAGTAATAATTGTCAGTACATTCAAGATCCATTCCATTGTCAGGGGTCACTGGTGAAACACATTCCACCTCTGGAATAAATAAAAAAGTGCATATATCAGATTGTTTTAGTTTTAGTCACTATTTAATGTGTTCCTGAATACATATGTTTAATTTGCAAATGATTACGTTTTATTCAGCAAATGGTTTATCCATGACAACTGTCTGCAAATGATTATCAAAATGTACAGCGTTGTTGAGATGTTTGAGGGAGATGTGAGGTGAAACATCCACACACTGCTACAACATGACAATGTGCCGACTCATATCTCTATCTGTGCAGCAGTCTTTGGCTGAAAAAAAAACATGGCAGTGTTCCCCAAATCTTCTTATAACCCACCCCACCCACCTAGCCCATGTGACTTCTTCATGTTCCTCAAAGTGAAGATCCGCCTGAACGTGTAATGTTTATTTGTCACAGCAGAAATTCAGGAGGAATACCTATAATACAGGAGTTTTTAACAGTTGGAATTGAGCGCTGTGTGCCTTGTATCAACTCACAATGGGAATATGTCAAAATGGGCAATAGTGATTATATAAGTAAAGATACATTTCTATCTGTACATCTAGGATCAAATATCCATAAGGGACTGCCATTAGCAGATCATTCTTTCCAAGCAGACTGGCTTTGGTCTGCTTAGAAACAATTCCCTGGTGGAATGGATAAAACCTATTTATTAAAAATGTTGGACTGTTAGAGTAATGATACCCAAAATTATTTCCCCACAATTTTTTTTTGATGGTTTGTGTTAAATATGTATGTCTATGTTGTGGACTATACGCCAGTAGTCATGCATAGTAATACACGTTATAGCCGTGACCTAGCTGTGAGTAGTAATACATGGATATGCAAATAAAGTTCAGTTAAGTGCTATCCCCAAGAACCACGTGTGTGTTTTACTTTAGTGTCTGAATATACAACAGATAATTGGCGACGAGATGGATGGGATGGTACTAACTCATCGAAAGTTGGAAATTGTTTGATTCCAGGAACCTGTGAGTGAAACAGTTGTTTAATTTTGACGTTAAGCTGTGTAAGTGTAACAGTCGAAGAAGACGCACGTTGTAAGCATGGCAGACTTCACTGGGTTAATGGCGCCTAGGCTAAGGCTTAGGCAGAGCTTAGGCTAAGCTCTGCCTTGCTGGGACGAATGCCAGGGAAAGTTGGCAGACTTTTAAGCAGCAATTTAATATGTATTTGCTGGCGTCAGGCAGCACCGAAAAGAGTCACGCAGTCAGAGAAGATTGCAATGCTGTTGACATTTGGTGGTGCGGAATTGTTGGCGATTTACAGTTCGTTCGACTATAACATCGAAGGAGCGGCAGCTGAGATACCGACGGTGAAAGCAGTGCTGGACCGATTTGACAGCTACTTTGCGCCGAGAACGAACGAACTGATCGATCGGTACAGGTTTCGTTCATGTAAGCAATCTTACGACGAGACGACAGCGTCATACATTGCGCGTCTGCATAACTTGGCGAAGACGTGCAATTTCGGCGACGAAAAGGAGAACAATTTACGTGACCAACTCGTCTACGGATGCCACGATGACAGTCTCCGGGAGAAATTATTCCGCGAGGAGACGTTGACCTTACATAGTGCAAGCCAGATCGCCACAGCCCACGAGGCAGCACTTCAGAACATGAACTTGTTCCGTGGACAAACGCACGATCCAACAGCGGCTGCTAGTAGCGGAGTGACGAAGGTCAAGGCCGAGAAAGCACGGCGCGGCAACACGGATACTGAGGTGCGATGGGTCGTCCGAGGACAGCGACAAACCCAGGGGCGATGTAAGTTCTGTGGCCGGGAACACGCGTTCAACCGAAAGCAGTGTCCAGCGTTCGGGAAACGTTGCCACATTTGTGGACAGAACAATCATTTCGCGAAAATGTGTCAAACGCCGAAGAAACGGGAGCGGGACAGACGCAAAAACATTGATGCTCAACCTCAGCGACAGCTGGAGGTAGACACAGGGTCTGCAGTGTCTATGATTCCTGTGCATGTGTATGAGTCACAATTTTCAAATTGTCAGCTCCAGCATAGCAACAAAGTGTTTCGCAGTTTCACAGGTGAATCAGTCCCATGTAAAGGCATGTTTAGAGTGCATGTACAGTACAAGACAAACTGTGTTGATCGATGCGATGGCTGTATGTTGTTCCGGGTAGCAAACATGTACTATTTGGGAGAGACTGGCTAGAGGCCATTAGACTGGACTGGGCAGGGATCAAGTTTCGCCCTGGGTCAGGGTCAGTGTGCATGTCACATCAGAGTGAGCTAGAGGGGCTAGTTAGTAAACACCAGGGGTTGTTTGATGGGAAACTGGGTTTGCTAAAAGTACGTGTCCAAGCACACATTGAAGGGGTAGATTGTGCTAACCCTGTGTACACTAAACCGTATCGGGTTCCATATGCTCTGCGACCAAAGTCGAGCAAGAGTTAGACAGGCTTGAGAAAGCCGGGGTAATTACACCATGGCAGTTACAAGTAATGACTGGGCGACAGGTGTAGTAGTAGTGCCTAATTAGAAGAATGGTGCCATTAGACTGTGTGGTAACTACAAGATGACTGTTAATCCTCAGCTGAAAACTGTGTCCCCACCAAACATTCACATTGATGATATTCTGACAGATTTGGCGGGTGGAGCAAAATTCTCAAAATTGACTTGGCAAATGCGTACAACCAAATGGAGGTTTCTGAGGATTCTAGACAGTACCTGACTACATCGACGCACAACGGACTGTTTCAACAGAATAGGTTAGTGTATGGCATTACGACGGCTCCACCAATATGGCAAAATGCAATCGAGAAAGTGTTGCAGGGTTTGCTTGGAGTTAAGGTATATTTTGATGATATTCTTGTGTCAGGGAAAACCGAGGCAGAACACCTGAAAAATCTGGGTAGAGTGTTCGAAAGACTGGCAGAGTTTGGCTTAAAATTGAATCGTGAGAAATGTGACTTCTCCAAAGATTCACTTGAATACCTTGGTCACGTGATTGATGCTCACGGTATTCACAAATCGGCGGACAAGATAGCCGTCATTCTTGATGCACCCAGGCCTACTGATGTTAGTTCACTGAGGTCGTTCATTGGTATGGCAAACTACTATCATAAGTTTGTGCCAGATTTTGCATCCACACTCCATCCTCTCACCATGTTACTTGAGAAGGATAGAAAGTTTGAGTGGACAGAGGATATGGATGATGCGTTTCTTGCAGTGAAACGTGCTCTATGTGAGTCCGGGTTTCTGATGCATTTTGACAGCAGTCTACCCGTGACAGTCGCATGTGACGCCTCACCAGTTGGTGTTGGGGCTCTCTCACATTATGCCTAATGGAGAGGAGCGACCGATTCAGTTCGCATCTTGCGCATTGACGAGAGCAGAACAGAAATACTCACAGATTGAGAGGGAAGGACTAGGAATCATTTTGGTGTGAAGAGATTCTATCCTTTCCTCTTTGGCAGGAAGTTCACTCTTGTCACTGACAATAAACCCCTAGCAGCGATCATCAGTCCTAGAAAGGACATACCAGCTGTAGCAGCAGAAAGCATTCAGCGATAGGCAATGTATTTGTCTGGTTTCAACTACGATGTGCACTACCGGAGCAGTACGCAGAATGCCAATGCGGACTGGCTCTCACGGTTACTCAAACAAAATGAGGCTCCAGATGCATATATAGACGAAAATGTGAGTCTCGTTATTGGAGTTGGGGTGTTACCTGTCACAAGCGAACAGATCAAGGTCGGAGTTCGAAAAGACCCATTGTTGTCACAGGTAATGAGTTGCCAACAGAGCGGTTAGATTTACAGCCATACTTCAGTCGTCGTAACAAACTATCCCTCGATGGTGATGTTCTCTTATGGGGAATGAGAGTAATCATTCCAAAGCAATTTCGAGCTGAAATTCTGGATGAGCTTCACCCAGGCCATATCGATGTTGTGAAAATGAAGGGGGTCGCACGTTCGTATGTCTGGTGGCCAGGCATGGATGCAGACATTGAAGCTTGTACCAAAGCTTGTGAGTCTTGCCAGTTGGTACAGAGGAATCCAACCAATGCTCCATTACATCCATGGGTCCCAGCATCACGGCCAGGTGAACGCATACATATTGATTATGCAGGTCCTGTGGAGGGGAAAATGCTCCTCATTGTAGTTGACTCATTTTCAAAGTGGCCAGAAGTTGTCATTGTCAATAGTACAACAAGTGAAGCGACAGTGAATGCTCTGAGGACCATGTTTAGTAGAGCGGGTGTTCCACAGACTTTGGTCTCGGACAATGCACCACAGTTCAAATCGCAGGAGTTCAAGGACTTCCTGGATAGGTTGGGGGTGTTGCATAAACCTACCCCACCCTACCATGCGAGTTCGAACAGATTGGCAGAATGATTTGTTCAGACCATAAAACAGGGTATGAAAGCAATGACAGCAGCAGGAGAGTCTCTCCAGGTCAGACTGGATAAATGCCTCCTGGCATATCGAAATGCTCCCCATGCTTTCACAGGAGAAACTCCCGCAGTACATTTCATGGGTAGACAGTTCGGACACGACTAGACCGTGTAAAACCAGGTAAACAACGAGAAACCCAGCGACGAGAAAAACAGATGGAAATGAGTTCCCAAAATTTGAGACAATTCAGAGAGGGTGACATAGTTTGGGTCCGAGATTACCATGGAAAAGAAAAGTGGGTACGAGGAACGATAAGTGCAAAGTGTGGTCCATTGACTTATCAAGTCGTGGTTGCCAATGGATTATGGAAACGCCACATTGATCAGTTAAGTGCACGAGTCAACTTGAGTAACATGCGTACGTACAATACAATGTCATAGTGTCATTGTATGCATTCTGACACTTCCACTAGCCACTAAAACATATTAATGCAACAATATTAACGAGAGGCTGAAACCCTTGAACTACCATTGTCGAACATAAGAACATACTATTTAGAGGATGTGTGACGTGATATGATTACCCACGGTACATTTTACATAATTTAGCATACTTTGACATCTTTGGTGCAGATCACTACCATTACTCTCGAGCTGTATTTTGTTTGAGTCACTCCTATTTAATCGATGTTTCTAATTTTCCCAATTTACCTCATTAATAGACATTTCTGCATGAAAACAAGAATATGATGCATTATTACATCTGACAGGCATAATATATAATTACCAACAAATCATTTGTATGTGTGTTAAAAACAAGTGAAATTAAATTAAAACAATTTATGATCAATGAAGCATTTTAAAGGGCACAATGCAGTAATGTGGAAAGGGGAATACCCCTGAATTTCCCAACTTATTCCTGTGCTGAAACGTTTCCATTTGCTACACCAAGCAATTTAATTTGCTGAAGCCGTATGAAAAACTCATTCAAAATTATTGTAATAAATTGTAATAAATTATTGTACATAGGTGTAACTTTGTTTATTCGAGTTTGGTTGTAAATAATAACTGTTTCTTCAATGGAATTAGTACAAATTTGTGCATCATTACTTCATGAATATTGTTGAGGAATCATTAGTCATGTTTGAGATTCTTCCATTGGTAATAAATTGTTGTAACTTAATTTCACCGTTTATTTTGAAGACGCATACAAATGATTTGTTGATGTTTATTATGCCTAATATATAGAAATGTCTATTAATGAAATAAAAGTTTGAAATTTTACAGTGATTGGATAGCAGCAACTCAAACCAACTGCAGTTCGAGAGAAATAATGGCAGCTTGTGTCAAAGATGTCAAAGTTTGACAAATTATTTTAAATATACTGTGGATCCATGCTCATCAGATCATGGTCACATAGCCTCTCAATGTTATGTTCTTGTTTTAGCACTGCTTGTTCAAGCGTTTCTGCTTCCCTTTAATATATAAATCTGTGCTCAAAACAATAAACACATAACAATATAATCAGAAAATAAAGTCAAATAAAGTAAATTGCTTGGTGAAACCAAGATACAACGTAGGATCATGATCAAACTGTTGATGGCAAATGAGGCCAAGTTTTGGATTGATTATTACAATCATATCCTGCCACCTAATTAAATTTGCATTGCTGCATATATTGTCCACCAGAATACTACAGGCCTGCTCCGACAAGAGGGCACCTCTCACATTGTTATCACACAGGATCATTTTTTGTTAAGGCTCCAACCAGCATGATACTGCAACAGAGAAATAACTATAACTTTATGTTTTAAATATTATAAAGAATACACCGCATAATTTCATTTACTTACTTTCACACCTCACAACACTTCCTGTCCATTCTCCATCTTCTTTACAAGTCCTTTCTGCATCTCCACGCAGATCATATCCCTCTTGACATGTGGCTGTACAACTAGAGCCGTAGATGTAGTAAATTCCATCACATGGGTCGTCACATTTAATGTGTCCATAGCGAGGTTGTGTGAGAGATTGGCATGTTCTAACTGTCCAAATAAAATAATAGCATGTGAATTCCAAATATTTCATGTTGACCTATTCTGGTAATATTTAATCTGGTATAGGCGTACATAGGTGTTGCAGGACAATTTCTTCAGTAAGTATGATGCTGAATGACACATTGTGAAAATGAGATATACACACTTAATTGTGAAAGTTCTATCCTGAAGAAGGTTCACTAATAGTATTTTGTGAATATTTAATAATAAAAAATTCAAACTGCTAGACTAACACAAATTTCATTTACTAACCCTCACGTCTTTTTATTTGAAGAAATGTCCATCCTATTTGATGCATTTTTGGAAATATGAGTAATTATGTATAATTAAAAAATAATTGTTAAGGTCTGAAAATACTTAAATGTAACTCTGTTTTTAGATGTGATATTAACCTTAACGTCTTGCACCATGTTAAATCAACTCAAATTGATCTAACTCTTAAGTATACATACACATCAAATTATTGCAAATTACATATAATAACATCAAGAGAACAATCAGGAAAAATGTTGTAAATGTGTATAATATTATACTCGCTCTTATATAGTTTTATCTACCTTATTTATTTTCCTTAAGATGGCCTCATGTTTCTGTCTTGCATGCACAAATATACAATTAATAAAGAAAATTCTTTAAAATAATATTGGCTCTGTTGTTATAAAATCATAACAAAGACTTCATTACATTATCTAATCAGTTTGTTTCTATATGTCTGAACACCCGGGTAGATGCAGTACACAGTGACTGCAAGTTTTTGGACACCAACGAATAATTGCAACTAGTATCACAACCAAATCCTCAACAAACCTATAACTTTAAAATCAAAGCTGCATTTATCTGCTTGGCCCCCTGTGTCAGTAGCTATGTACTCCACGACAGTTGTACGATGGCTGAATTGGTCTCCTGATTTTTTCACTGGTCGTGTTTGTTGAATACTACAAAATGTAAAAGAAACAAACGGTAAATCAGTTACTCAGAACACAAAATCTAATGAGGTTGTAAAACATAACTTAACAATCGCACACATGATGAATGCTACAGAATAAAATGGAATCAGTATCATAGATTAGGTTGCTTGGAATGTGAAGTCTACTCTCATGTGATTACTGTAACAGTATTAATGTTATTTGACAATTTACATAAGAGCATATTAGTGGACATGAATCTCTGTTCAGATCTGATTTTTTTTAATTGGAACACAATGAATTTTGTCACATGTGCAAGTGCTTTCTGGTGTTTAGCTAACGATTCTATTTTGTAATTATAAATACTTGGTAAAGATTACTATCATGACTTACATATCAACCATTCTGTCAGCAGATGTTATTTTTTGCAAGATGACTTATTTATTACAAATACCTGGCAATGTCTTTGTCATCTGTAGCAGTGGCTTCCTCCCAAGTGACAACTGCTGTACATTTGCCTTCAGGTGCATAGATTGGTGTCTCTGCTGGATAGCATGTGATATTTGGTTGTTCATCACCCCCTACAGAACATAAATGAAACTATTTTCAGTGGCTCTGAGTGTGATGCTGTCTCTTCAAGGGTTTACGGAGACACGATCCTGTGTCTTATGTGCACAGAAAATTACCAGGATGCATGCAAAATAAGCACTGCCCTGAGATGCACTTACATTAGAAACATCAAACAAATGTGATGGATATGAATGTGTATCAACAGTTAAAATAGTATGGACAGGCAGTCACTGTTATGTAAAAATTGTTGGTTTCGTTTGGTCTCATCTATCGGCTCTGTCCCATAATAAATTATCATTTACAAAGCACACTGCACCCTACCATAACACTCTAGACAGACCTATTCATATTAATCAGTTATGTACACGATCACCTGCAACTACATAAACATTCGTTAGACCAGTGCTCATTTGCCAATGAGTAAGAAATTGGGATGCTAACACAGAATCTGTACAGAATGCTAGCAATGTACAGACATTTCAAAGAGTCTGTTTAAAGTTTCTCAAGATGGATTTATATAATTCTGTACATTTTCTAACTGATATGCCTGAATAACTGTTTGTTTCTTTGAAACAGTAAATTACATTTTTTTTTATTTACTATTGTTATTGACTTCTGTCTTTATCTAGAAATCGTAAATTGAGTCATGACATTGTTTTAATTCTAAAAAGCTGTGGCATTTCTAAATGTGGATGTGAGTATTGTGAGATGGCACATTGTTGAAAAATACAATGTCACAGTAGCTTTACTACTACTACCCCCCTACTACCATAGTACAACCTGCATGCTTGTTGTGTACATGACTCATATAGTTGTTTTTCTTGCTTCATTTAAAAAGAGAACAACATCATTGCCTGTGTTGGAGTGGGAATATTTGGATGGAATGTTTTTTTGTCAGCCTACCTTCTAGCTATAGCAACAATTACATTTCAAAATAACTATTTATTCTTAGCTTGTCATATTATCTTTATAATGGAAATAATCAAGTTGCTGTTTGTATTATATAGAATGATGTATAATATATTTAGGATGGGATATTTTAGCTGGAAAGAATTATCCAATGATTGTTGGTGGATATACTCCAGTATTGAATATACAACAGTAATCCAAAGACAATCGCACTGGCAACAGCTGGCGGCATATCTTTGACTTTAGGTGATCACGTGTTTTCGCAAGAACGGCGTGTGTAAACAATAACAACATATACGTGGTTCTGCATAGCAGTGTAAAGACTCCAAATAGTGGTTGAATTGGATGATGGTAATATTCAATTGTAGATGTACTTGGCATGTTGCACTGTCATAGCGGTGTATTAATTTAACAAGAAATAGCTAACAATTGACATACAAACTAGAATACTCATGGCTTACGACATAGTCATAGCCGTGGCCAGGCTTCATCACAGTGCCAGTGCTGGCCAACACTAGCTGTCACAAGTACCGAGTACTGTCGGTGCCAGCACGTATATGACCTGAATCATTAACAGTCTACCACTGACAACAAACTCTCTGGTATGGTTTGAATTTGATTTTGCTGGATCAAGTTAGTGAACTATTTAATTTCTACAAAACAATTCATATTATTATGAAAGTGAATGTCATGAACACCACTTTGGCAGTATTGCCCATCCAAGTACTGTAGTATATTATAAGCTCTTAGTGCAAGGGAGCATCCAAAATTGCATGCAACAAACATGTCAAACACAGGGTTTGTAATATAAAGTGTAATATTTTACAATCTACAGAATGTTATTATAATTTACAATCTACAGAATCTTGCTGATGTGCATTATATGAGTCATAGCTATGCCTACGTTATGTAAAAACTAGTAGTAATTAGCGGTAAAAAAACCTTTCAACTAACAATTTATTCTAATTATTCTTGTGGATTCACAATTCGTGATATTGACAGGATACTCATGTGACGTGTTTAATTCGAAGTAATTATTTGATGTTGCTAGATGATGTTGCACTTTGCAACCCATGAATGAGAACAAGAAACAGTAGATGGGGGTCTAAAGGCGACCACAGAGAAGATACATATGATAGTCTGCAAGAGGCTGATGTTCCATCAATCTTGGTAATTTGAAATGCAAGAATAAACCACTATTTATAACCAAATGTTTTTATACACACTTAAATAAATACATTTATTTTCATACACATTTTAATAACATCTCAAACATGGAAAATTAAGATGAATCCTGCATTTGTACATTAAACCCACACTTTATATCACAAACATATTACATTTTAAAGTATTTTGCTCCTGATGATTACACAAAAATTTGTTGATACAATAAATTATTTATTCTTGAAGACAGCTAAGAAAACTTGTTATTTTTACAGGAGATCAAACTAGTGTACTAGAATCATTAGTTCTCCAAGTTTACATGGCATACTGGATATATTTTGTCCAGGGCCCCAGACACGATTCTACAGCCACATGATATGTTGCATATCAACAGTTTGTGCAGTAATTGTCCATCAAGTGATCCCCAGTTGAGTCATATCTTGCAGATCTTGAGAGATTCCCCAGTGCCAATGCAATGTACAATTTTTCCTTGTCTGTTGGCTTGGCTAATAAGATGCCAGTGTAGAATGCAAGTTCCTCAACATTCAACAGTGATGGTGTGATAGATGCTAGTGTCTGACAGATGTGATATGGGTCTTTGGGCAACAACTCTCGAATCAGTGCGACAGGTTCTGTGTCAAACATTCTTTGATGAACTATGTCCACTCATATGTCGGTGAGACAGCTCTATGTCTTCACTGTCCTCACTGTGAGATATTGCATACAAGCATCATGACTTCTTATTGTATATCCACTTGTACCTACAATGCAGATACATTATCTATATTAATATGGCTCTGGCACGATTTACATGTGAAATTTATTTTGTCTACAAGACAGGCATTATACATCTAGTGTTAAGATCTTCTCAGATTCGGAAGCTCTGAACATCAACGTCCAACATCAAACTTATCTATCCACCCCTTTCAGATGAAAGTTTGCAAACATGGATATGACCATGACGATAGTCTGTCTCTGAACATGACATAGGAAGATGTGGGGAACACTGTAGACTGTAGAATAGTTTCACAGCAATATTAAACATTTCATCAGCTGTTGGCATTCTCCCAAAATGTTGACAATTCACACCCTCATGAGGCTCACCCAAAAAATATATTCAGGATCTCAAAGCTAAAATTGCACCTAAAAATATTGGTGGTTAATCCAATCTCCAGCTTTCAACCAAACTGAAAATACACCAGAAATATACCCCCCTTCCATAAGTATTGGTGGTCATCCTATCTCCACCACCAATATTGAGGACCTCAGCCTGTACTGCTCAGTAGCCACCATAAGTGTAATATTGGACAGTGACATTCTGAGATGATCCCTTACTCTACTTTTTATGATTTGTCAAATCTATGAAGAAATACATTATTTCTTTAGCACCATTATAGTGGTAGCGTTTCGTTGACTGTGTGTATTGTTGTAGTCAGTAGCAGTTAGCAGCTGAAAGCTTCAACAACAATATGTTGTTACACAGACTGTACCACTTTACTTTAAGTTTAAATTCACATGCCTGTGTCTCATGTCATCATAAATAATCTGACTATTTGCTTCAAATAATACTATTATCTTACACTGGTGAGGAGCCTGAGCTAGTTTCTGTACATATAGTGATAACTAAAATACATAATCTATATGTTGACAGTCGGAATGTTTATTGACTGTGAGATTGATCAACCCTGTCATTTCCATACTGCTAGCTGACAGCAAAGAAGTCACAGGTATGAGCCAAGCCCAAGACTTAAGGAGGATTCTGGGCAATAATGTGCCATTGTCACGATTAAAAGTATAAAAATATATGATGGGTATACCGTCACATGCATTATAATAAAAAATTGTGAGAATGGTTGAGAAATAGGAGATTACTAACCTGTCCAAATGGCAAAAACACTTCTTTCTGCCTTGGACTTGGTTGGCGAATGCTGGATCACTTCTAAGACCATATCCAAAACAGACTCTAAAGACAGCAATTTCCTTCGTTTCGTTCCACAAGCCCATAACCTTTCGAATACGGCTTCGTGCATTGATACTGTCTCTATTTTTCTGCTCTCGGATTTTTTCTTTCCACATCCCTCATAAATAAAACAGGCAAAATATAACTTTCAAAAGGAAAGTTGTGTACAGTTTACATACAAGTTATATTTTGCCGGTTTTACCTAATGGCTGGGTGAAAGCCTCTTCTTGCTATTATGCAAGAGTTCAGCTAGTCTTTTCTGGATGTCACATCACCTCATATGTGTGATTCAAATTTCAGGCATATACAGTTGAAACAATTCTGTTTTGTTTTCTGTTAATTTCATCAAAAAGAAATAAAACATAGGCACAAATGAACTAGCATGTCACATGGTATGTTTGCATTTTCATGAAATTAGTCTGAAACATGAGGAGCCAAAAAATTGAGGTGATTATGTAGTTTTACGTGGATGGATCTGGGCTGTATATTGCATGCATGGGTTTAGGTTAAGTGGGTGGATCTGGGTGGCACATTGCATGGGTTTAGGCTAAGTTGGTAGATCTGGGTGGCACATTGCATGGGTTTAGGCTAAATTGATGGATCTGGGTGGCACATTGCATGGGTTTAGGTTAAATTGATGGATCTGGGTGGCACTTTGCATGGGGTTAGGTTAAGTTGATGGATCTGGGTGGCACATTGTATGGGATTAGGTTAAGTTGATGGATCTGGGTGGCACATTACATGGGTTTAGGTTAAATTGTGGATCTGGGTGGCACATTGCATGGGTTTAGGTTAAGTTGATGGATCTGGGTGGCACATTCCATGGGTTTAGGTTAAATTGATGGATCTGGGTGGCACATTCCATGGGTTTAGGTTAAATTGATGGATCTGGGTGGCACATTACATGGGTTTAGGTTAAGTTGATGGATCTGGGTGGCACTTTGCATGGGGTTAGGTTAAGTTGATGGATCTGGGTGGCACTTTGCATGGGATTAGGTTAAGTTGATGGATCTGGGTGGCTCATTCCATGGGTTTAGGTTAAATTGTGGATCTGGGTGGCACATTGTATGGGTTTAGGTTAAGTTGATGGATCTGGGTGGCACATTGCATGGGTTTAGGTTAAATTGATGGATCTGGGTGGCACATTCCATGGGTTTAGGTTAAATTGATCGATCTGTGTGGCACATTGTATGGGTTTAGGTTAAATTGATGGATCTGGGTGGCACATTGTATGGGTTTAGGTTAAGTTGATGGATCTGGGTGGCACATTGCATGGGTTTCGGTTAAATTGATGGATCTGGGTGGCATATTGCATGGGTTTAGGTTAAATTGATGGATCTGGGTGGCACATTGTATGGGTTTAGGTTAAGTTGATGGATCTGGGTGGCACATTGCATGGGTTTAGGTTAAATTGATGGATCTGGGTGGCACATTGTATGGGTTTAGGTTAAGTTGATGGATCTGGGTGGCACATTGCATGGGTTTAGGTTAAATTGATGGATCAGGGTGGCACATTGCATGGGTTTAGGTTAAATTGATGGATCTGTTTATATTGGGATATTTAGAACAATGTTGATAAAGGTATAGGAGTGGGAGAGCAACACTTTAAATGGCGCAGCAGATGGACACTGGTCAAGGGCTTTGTTCCAGAGAGTGTTCATTGCACTGGATAAAAGCAGCATTATAATATTGTAGAATGCCGCCACAGGGGTGGCACAGAAAGAACTGGACAGGGCTGAGACAATTCACCAGAACACAGATGATAATATGAGCCAACAGCGTTGGCCAGGTTGGCTTCTGAACTCCCTGTCTAGATGGCAGCACCAAATCCAGGACCTTAGACAGTGGGGCAGGTATGGTCGCCCCTTCTTTGCCAGCAGTGGATAGTGTGGTGGAGGCAGTAGCTTTCCAACCCATGGCAGGTATCATGGAAGCCACATGTAACTTACTAGGGTCGACACAGACTGGCTGTCCAGCATAATAACTACCAGCTAATGCCATTTAAATATAGAGTCATGTCACAATGAAAGTTTGTTATAAAGTATGGGTGGGTGAGTTTGTTGATTTGTATTTCCTCCTGCCAGAAGCTGCCTTAGCCCATGACATTAACAGTGCATCTTGGAGGGACAATGGGGACTCAGTCATTCTACATGTGGTCTTTCAGGCATTTGACATTTTCTCATCTGTATACGTTAAAGCCAGGTAATATGATGGATGCCTGTAAGCTTTTACAGTATTACCATGTGATCAGGAACTAGCAGGAGAGGGGAGAGAATTGGCAAGGGTACAATGAATCATTTCACATGTTGCAGTTAATAGAGCGCAGTGGCTCAGGGGTAGAGCTTTGGACTCTTGTCTAAGAGATCCCAGGTTCGAATCCTGTGCTGCATTGTTAAAAGTTGGGGCAAGTTTTTTTCACTCTACATTGCTCTAGTTCACTCAGCTGCATGAGTATCTGGCTATAGACAAGGGTGGATATATGTATGAGCAGCCTTCGCGCATTAATTGTAGCATATGGCTGGATGCTTCCCAGAAACATTTAGACGGTGTTTGCTTGAACAGGTCTGTCGGTAAGTAAAGTGTGAAGCACTGAGCAATCCTGAGGACTGGATGCTGCACTGTATAAGAACTTGCCTTTTTTAGAGAGACATGGGAATGAGATCAGATGCATTCTCAGCTATCGCTATCAGCTCTGGAGCCAACACCCCAAATGAAACCTCCCTTTCTGAACAAGGGTCCTGGGCCACAAGCAAAAGTCTCTGCAACACTTACAACATGGCTGGTCAGTGTCTTTACAATAGCTGTAAGTACAGACATCAGTGCAAGTGGTGCGGGGAGGCATTCAGTGATCAGGTGTCTTTCACGGAAATGGGGAACGATCACAAATCAATGGTGTAGGTTCAAGCAATGAACAAGTCGTTCCTTCACCATGGTTACCTACAGTGCTAATATATATGTTACAGGGATATGATGATGTGAAGAATAAATATCTAGTTAACGGTTTCACTGTAGAGTACAAAGGATGTTTAGGGATTCCAGTACAGAAAGAGAGTAGTGAAATCGGCATTTGAGTTCCTCCATGTGATAGATGAAAAGTTACAGAATGTCCAGCCATTACAACGGATATTGGGCCACTTTGATGTGCCACCAGCTGAGCCTGCTTATACTGGGTGTCACCACTCGGGTGGTACCCAAGGCAATGCCAGAGGAGTTTTGTACGATCAATAAAGTATCATACCCAGAAAGGTCATCACTGCATGATAAAATACCACCAGAATTAACCACAGTGCAGTATGCAACAATTCAGCATGCCATGTCATTTGTCAAACGTAGATATCAAGTAAACTTTTATAATCATTCCAGTGGCTCTGAAAGACACGCTTGCAGCCTCTTCAAGACTTCAAGAATTTACTGCTAAAAAAGTGATGTTTCACTATCCTGCAGTTGTAACATGCTAAAGTAATAAGTTAATCAAATAAATATGACAAATAGATATATAAAATTAATTGTACATTAAGTCTATATTAAAACGATGAATAAATGAATAAAATAAATATAATAAATAGATAAATTATTTGTACATTAAATTTCATGGTCATGCAATGTAAAGGATACGACACTGTGAGCTAGAAATGATAAGTTAATAAAATATTGGAATAAATAGGTCAATATAATTATTAGTACATTAAATAAAAAGCAGGCAGTTCATGATTAACACTAAAACAATCTACTAAAATGTCAATGACTGAATGTCTGGGATGGCGGCTCTCTGGAACACTTCTGCAGTAGATAAGGTGAGGCTTCTGTTGAAGGGACAAGTATTACACGGATGCTGTCCTGCCCATGGGTTGTGCTAATTCATGTTCTATCTTTAAATCATTTAGCACACATTGGAGTGGATGGCGGAGAATAGGCTGGAATTGACAAATGGAATACCTGTTTTAGACAATTTCCTGGTGTTAGCTGAATCAAGGGAGAAGTGTGACAGAGATTTGCAGGCATTTATGGATATGCATAGACAATTAAGTGTGTCATTACACCAGGGAAGACTGCGGGCCCTTGAAGTTGTACAACAATATAGTTTTTAGGTATTACACTTGATGCAATATGTTTACGGAGGCCCATTTACTGGAAGACAAGCTGGTCAAAGGCAGATTACAGTACTGCTACATACTATTCTGGGCAGGCACTAAATAACACTCGGGGAAACCCAGAGCTTGGTGGGGGTGTTAACATTCATGTGTTGTATAATTCCATAATTTGTTAGGGCATACTCGTAATTTTTAGGCAGGGGATTATCTGCAATTGTTCACAAATGCCTCCAGGTGTTTATGATATGGAGCTCTGTGTGTGCGCCAGAGTTTTTTTGTTTTGGTCAATGGAACCTGTCCTGATTTGCACTTACCATATGGTATTGAAGTTGTATCCAATTATGGCAGCTATGGAAATGTGGGTGAAGGCCTGGAGGGATGTTTTTCACAGATAATGAAGTCTTGCTATCTGTGATCTAAGGATCCAGCAGTCATATTGTTGCTTCGAAAGTTGATTTGACATGTCTACGCTATGACCTTAACTTTACAGCTAGACATGTACCTGGTCAGGAAAATACTTTATCTAAATAAATTGACAGGCATGCTTCCATAGGCCAACAAACTAGCAGCAGTGCTACCCCACATCTACCCAGAAGCCGTAGGGGTACCTCAGAGCCACTCCTGCATGCGTCATCATCGTCAGGACCCAGCTATGAACTTCATAATTTCCAAACTTTTGGCAGGACTTCAGCATTACACATCAGTACCAGATGTATGGTTGCCTATTTATGACGCTGTATATTTTACCTAGTTAACTGGGGTTCAATTATCACTATATGTCATGCTATCGGCTATGGTGGTCCTACCATTTAAGGCAAATTTAAGGGTTACTTAGGAGAAATTGTGTCGTAAGTAGGATGGGACAGAAATGTCTACAATTCCATGATATCACAATAACTGGAGAGTCGATACTGGTATCTTTTTGACACTAAGTACAGTGGGAGATAGGGCCCACAGTCATTGCAGGTTAGTAGTGGAGGTGCACCATGCAGGCACATCCATTCACCCAGCTTAATGAATTTCAGCTGGCTACGGAAACTGTGCAGGCTATGCTATTTGCATATAAGTATAGAAATTGATGGGACTCAAATGTTGCAAAGAGAATTTGATTCTTCATATATGGAATTATACCGTGTCTGGGCACTAGAATATTCTGGTCTTAGGAGTAAATTGTTAAGGGGTATGTGCTACTACATCTGCAGTTTTAAGAGGTGAGTCCGATGCACAGATTAAAGCAGCTGGTTGATGGGCATTGGATGGTTTCACATTAATTTTAATTTGACCTGACCTAGTGGCGGAATGACCCCCACTGATACGGTGTCAATTGCAAAATTTTTGTAGTTGATATAGTTAGTATTGGTGATTGGTAATATATTCAGGATTTATAGATATTGTTTAGCAATACCACTGGGCTGGCATGCTTACTGTGTTTAAGTGTTTATGTATTGATGCATATGTGGTCAGTTATATGGTACAGTGTATATCTAAATGAGTAATAAAAAAATTCATTAAGTTTCAACCATCACTTGTCTTGTGTCGCTGCTTTGCATGCATAGGAGGCAGTATGTGGCAATCAGCACACACAATTATTTTACATTTAATCATAGAATATTCCTTCCACCACATGTATCATACCGACTTTCGAGTTAATTTCAATAACAAGTATTCTTACATTCATTGCTTCTACTAATTTATGTAAACTCATGTATGTGTCACCATTAACACAAGATGTCTTTGTTAATATAGTCAGCATATTATGAACCATAAAAACACATGAACTTATAACACCTATATTAACATTTCAATGTTAAAGAACTGTCCAGTTAATTTATTAAACAGTTGACCACATTAAAGAATGAAACATTAAATACTCACCACTATTACCCCCACCACCGCCGCCGCCACCACCACCGAGACATTCAGTATAGTAGCAGTAGGCAATAATGACAACGGCACAACGTTTATCTCGTTTCAGCTTCATCCTATACTGATCAGTGTCCGTGCCTAAAATTAATCATACATAAACTTTTAATACAATCACCACCACATCTATATAATTATCGAACACTACATGTTAAATCAACAAATAATAAGAAGATGACATCTTCAAATGTACTTAAATTTTAATCAAGACTACTTGACTACCGGGTATGTTGAGCTATTTCCATACAGTTATGTTCGCAATGACCTGCACTTATATTATATGCCAAATTACACTTCATATGTTCTCATGAAATACATTTAAGTTCTAACATGAGACTTCTGCCAGCTGTATTTCCTAACTAATATACATATTTTATATATACATTATATATATATATATATATATATATATATATATATAATATATATACATATATATACATATATATACATATATATATATATATATATATATATATATATATTATATATACAAATATATAAATATATATATAGACCTGATCAAACACCTAGGGGAGAGTGGAGTAAACATGATGCATGAAATACTGAAGAGAGTTTGGGAAGAGGAATAGATGCCAGAAGAGTGGAAGAAAGGTGAGATTATCCCCATATACAAGCAAAAGGGGGACCCACTATCATGTGGGAACTTTAGAGGCATTAAATTGTTGGAACATGGGATGAAGATGTTTGAGAAGATTGTAGAGCGCAGACTCAGAAAACTGATCACAGTCAACAACATGCAATTTGGATTTAGTCCAGGGAAAGATGCAGTATATATCATACAACAACTGCAAAAAACCCACAGAAGTGCACAAGGATTTATTCCTCACCTTCATAGATTTGGAAAAAGTGATCTGGTGTATTGGTGTCTGCGAAGGAGAGGGGTCCCAGAGAAGCTAGTGAGGCTAGTAGAAGCAACATACCATGGAGCTTCAACAGTAGTGAGAACCATGCATGGCAGAACTGATGAGTTTCTCATCAAAGTTGGACTACACCAGGGATCAGGGCTAAGCCCATTCATGTTTATCGTAGTACTAGGTGTCATCAGCGATGAGTTCAGACATGGGTTGCCACGTGAGCTGCTGTTTGCTGACGATCTAGCAGTAGTAACAGACACAGAGGAGGAGATGCAGAGGAGATGGCTTGATTGGCAGATTGTGATGGAGAGCAAGGGACTAAAAGTCAACATCGGGAAAACGGAAGTAATGATCAGTAGCAGGTGAGGAACAAAAGCAAACATCAAAGACAGCCAAAGCACCAGCCTCAGACAGGTGAATAAATTCAAATATTTAGGTGTCACCATCAGTGAAGAAGGGGTTCAGAGAAAGCAGTAAGAGCAAGAGTCAGTGCAGCGTGGGGCAAGTGGGGAGACCTATCCGGAGTCATCAGTGACAAGAAAATGCCAAGGAAACTAAAGATCAAGCTCTACATGACTGTCATTAGACAAGTACTTCTGTATGGAGCAGAATGTTGGACAGTTAGAAAGAAGGAGGAACAGATTATCGAGAAAACAGAGATGAGGATGTTGCGAAGAATTAAAGGAGTAACACTGAGAGACAAAGTAAAGAGTGTGGACATCAGAAAGGAGCTAGGAGTGACTAGTATACAAGAGAAAGTAAGAGAAATGAGACTATGCTGATATGGACACATGCAGAGAATGGAAGAAATCAAGAATTCGGGCCGCTGACCCCACTTAATGGGAAAAGGTGAAAGAAGAAGAAGATATATATATATATATATATATAATATGTGTGTGTGTGTGTGTGTTTATTTATATATAAGGTTAAACGCCGCGTATGGGAGACCAGTTATGCATATAGCATCGCGTATGGGAGACCGCTGTTCTAAGGAGACCGGCGCCGGTCTCCTTAAAATTTTGACGTGTGAGTGCATAACTAATGCATTTTATTTAATAATTATCATTGTTAGTGGAGATAGTTTAGATATAAAAGAATTAACTTATGCAATTATTATAAACTTTATTTTTTATTGTGATTGGTTGTGAGCACATTTATTGCAGACACTTGTATATATTTATGTGCATAAGGCGCCACGTACGGGACCCAGGCAGAGAAGTGTTTGTAGTTTAAAAGTTTTGCTATACATTGATTGAGCGGTTAGCATTCCATGTTCAGTGTACTATATGCTTGTTTGATATGTATTAATTTTAATAAATACATACACACATTAATAAAACAAATATTTGACGGATCTCCTAGCCATACGTTGCACATTTGTTAAATGCGGCGCTGTCAATTTGTGTATCTGCATATATATTTACATTGTTATTATCGTTGTATTGGGTTTTGGATATACCAAGTCGGCATTAAATATATACTACTGCAAATAAGTATAACTAATAACTTCCGATTACACACCGGTCTCCAGTATGCGGCATCTAAACATATAAGTTTTAAGGAGACCAATTTTTTTGTATATATGTTATTTATTATAATATCATAACAATATTGTAGTATGTGGTGTGTATTTGTATTACAGACAATGTTCCAATTAGACATAATTGGAAAATCAGCTACATAAAAATATACGGCCGGTCTCCTGTAGGTGGTCGTATATGCACTGGTCTCCCTATGCAGCATTTAGCCTTATATATGTATATGTATATATATATATATATATATATATATATATATATATATATATATATATATATACTATATATATATATATATATATATATATATATATATATATATATATATATATATATATATATATACCATACTCATTCTGCAAAATATACAGTACGTTTAGCTAGTAATTAAGATGTTGAAACAGATCATAAACTCATCCCTAATATGTGTACACCCAACTGAACTAAGGTAATATGCAAGTGTAGATGGTGTTGTAGGCATTGCTGACCAAGTTTGTCAATTGCCATGTGAAAACAAGTCATGGTTGCATTTAGCCAATTTCACACGATGAACAACCTATTACTGAATAAATAACAATACAGAGTAGTCCAGCAACACAGTTCACTGTAAATAATTAAATCATATGTTACCTGAAATCATTATTCACGAAAGAACAATATACTGGTACATTATAAAGTCACAGACATTCCCATATGTACAGCATCATTTGGTGAGGTGTGGCTAAATACCCATATATATGTGTGTGTGTATATATATATATATATATATATATATATATATATATATATATATATACATACATATATATATATATATATATATATATATGTATACATATATATATATATATATATATATATATTATATATATATATATATATATATATACAAATAAGAATGTTTAGATGAAACTTTCAACTGCTGTTCAACCTGTGTTGAATCACCATTTGAATGCAAATTTAATGTGAAAATAAAGCTGAACTTAGACTTTAATTAACAGCAGTTCAACACAAGTGGAGACTTCGACATCAACATCAGTTGAATGCTTGTTGAAAGCAGAAAATCTGTTTATTTTCCAGAATTTATCACAGTTGAATGCATGTCATCAGGTGGAGAGATAGCCAATAGATAAGACGTGTGTTTTCGGAGCTTCAATATATAGCTTGATTTGAGAAGGTATACCCATGTAATAGCATGTCAACTGGGTAATAGAGTATCCTGCTACTTCACATGTTTGAACAAATTTGCAACTCCATCATTGAAAAACGACAAAATTCGTACATTTGATCAGTCTCTGATCGCTCAAACTGGGAATATCCCTCAGCTTGGCAGTGTGGCGCAGTAAATTCCACCTCCGCTGTCACATTGTGAGTTCAAAGTGCTAATGAAGAACAATAGCAGCGAGCGGTGACAATGATAGTGTGACCGTTATAGGCTAATCACGTGTCACTCACATTCATCGCTGTAAGACAAGATAATGGGAAAACGACCCGATTGTCTTCACAAAATGAAGCATGTGACACGGAAACTCACTCTGACATTGACACCATTGTCAATGCTGCTCTTGCCAAACATGCCGAAACGTTTAAAAAACCAATGGACATACAATAAAATTCCTTCAAAGCCTGCCTTCAATCGTTTGTTGAGCCAACCAACAAATGTTTCAACGATCTTGTGAAAAAGACTGCAAAAGACATCGCCAGCTTGCTTTATTCACAGAAAGAAATTAGTGGGGAGCGGTGGTCACGTGGTAGAGCTGTCAATCAAGGGGAAGGTGGTTCAATCCCACATAAGGCCATTTTGAAACTTAGGCAATTTCGTTTGCCTCACATTTGCATGTGTCTTTCGGAAGAGACACTAAATGCTGGTGGTCCCTTCTATCTAGTGTCTATGCCAGAGGAAGTAAAAGATCCCACACAGGGGGTAAATGTGTAACCTGTAGTGGACTCACAAATTCTCATTGGACTTTAAACGTGTGGCACGGAGCCCCGTCCAGTACCTGAGAGAGGACGAGAAGAGGAGAAGAGGAGAAGACACTGTCAACGAACATGGCGCCATCACAAAGAAAACGATCGAACAAATCACAGCCGAACTCAAGGAAATTGAAAAAGGTATAGACTACATGGAAAATCACACCAGACGGAACAACCATCGGAATAGCTGAGGTTGCTGCTGAGAAGTGGGCTGACACCGAGGCAACTGGTCGAAAAACATTTGTTACAGCCGGAAACTGCCTGAACAGCTGGCGAAAGAAGTAAGAATCGAGTGCGCCCATAGAACGGGCGGCACCCAGGTCGGTTGTCATAAAGTTCGAGAGTTACAGAGACAGATAATTCATTTTGCAGTATTTTCATAAATGAAGACTTCACACAAAGAGTTATGCAGATACAAAAAGAACTGTTGCCCAGAATGAGAGAAGAGCGTGAAAGGGGAAAGTATATCTATCATACGACAAGCTGGTCATTAGGGAACGGAAAGAAAATCATTGCTAGATGTGCATAAGTAGGATGTTTAACTTGATGGATAACTTTGTCATGGCTAATTATGATCTTTCCATTAACGACAATGATTCTGTTTTAAGAAATGTTGGAGGAATAACAGCGAACTCTTTAAAACACATATTACAAATAAATGAACAAAATGACCATATCTTGGATGGAGAACCTGAATTCATTCAACATTCTCCATATTTTTCAAGTTTCAATATAGATGATATAGTACAAGACCATTTAGCAAACTTGCAAGATTGCCTGAATGATTGCAATTATTATACTGACTCCGAGTTACAATAACTACAGTATAAAGTAAACAGTACTTTCTCAACACACTTTTTAAAGATTAGCCGCTCGCCTATATATTTGTGGTATTTTATTGTTATTTATTTTTATTATTATTTGTGCATTATATTTAGACTTGTTTAGGTAATTGGCATCATTCATGATACCATGATGTGGTAGCAGTAGCATATATAGTCAAATATGGTATATTTAAATATCAATTGTGGTCAATTGTAGCATACACCGTCTGCTGTAGAAAGTATTTCATCAGAAGACAATTTGAAGTGAACTGAACACATGGTGTTGTTTAATTTCCGTATATATATATATATATATATATATATATATATATATATATATATATATATATAATTATTCAATCTCCAATCATTGATCATAAAAAAATTCACCACATGACATCTATATAAGAATTTTCAGTAATACATTTTTCAGTACATTAATTTTAATACAGCAATATAAGTAATAACAGTTCGCTCATCATAAAATTGGGTGTATATATATATATATATATATATATATATATATATATATATATATATATTCAAGAGAATATATATATATATTCAAGCAGAATATATATATATATATATGGGTCAGGTCATAGAAAAACGTACAATTGGGGCTGGACAGGCAAAAATAATAAAACTCACAATTACTTTAAACAACTTTATTACACTTGAAGACCAACTTATTCCCTTCATTTAGCACCACATTATACTGACTTAATCCTAGCGGTGCAGTTTTTAGAGATTGTCAAAGAAAACCTAATGTGATCGGCAAACGTCCGTGATCGAAATAAATTGAACAACAATTAAAGACCCTTTTAATATCTCAGATTAACTGCAAATTTTGTTTATAACTAGCCATGATACGTATGTTTAAAAGTACATAAAATGAATAAGCACATTAAAGAATCTTTAAAATTATATGCTAATCAACTTTCACCGATGACTGAAAATAGCGCAAATCTTTTGAAAACACTTTTGACTTTACCCTTGCATATTCAAAAATGCTTTCTTACACATGAAAGTCACTCTACATAATCTACGACATATCTACTTTACAAAATATGTGGTCCAGAGCACTCACAAACAGCACCGTTGTCTCATAGCCGACATATACAAAGTCATATAAAATTGTGTAAAAATCACGGACGTTTGTTACTGGTATCATTTACTTAAGACACTTGTATGGGTACTAAACATCTTCATATCATCTCAAAACGTCTTCTACATGTACAAAAGAGGTTGATCTTTGGTTATAGCTATACAAGTACATATATTTCGACCATTTCGACCATTCACTGTATGTGTCATGACTTTGAAAATGAAAACATTTTTTTTTAATTTTCCCCAGGTTACAAGTGCTCTCAAATACAACAGAACCTCTTCTATAGCATTAATGTACAAGGCCAACATGTTTACTATTAGTGTTAACAGTAATAAAGACCTTTCTAACACTTGCAGGTGAACAGTATGCCTGCTTACCATATATACATAAAACTCACAGACGTTTGCGTAAAATTCACAGACGTTTGCTACTGGTATCATTTACTTAAGACACTTGTATGAGTACTAAGCATCTTCATATCATCTCAAAACATCTTCTATATGTACAAAAGAGGTTGATCTGTGCTTACAGCTATATACAAGTATATATTTCGACCATTCACTGTATGTGTTATGATTTTGAAAAATAAAAACCCTTTTTTTTACTTTCTCCAGATTATGTGTATTATTATACAAATATATCACATAACCTCTTCTATACCCTTAATGTACAAGACCAACATGTTTACTATTAGTTTCAACAGTGAAAACGATCATTCTGCCAGTTTCAGTCACCTTCTCTGTATATTTAAAAATCACGGACGTTTGTTTAAAAAGTTCACGGACGTTCGCGTACTAGAATACTGTCTTACAGCGCAGCGAACCTTGCCGCGATCAACTGTAACAAGACAGGTGGTAGGACATAGTGGCTTATACGCCTAGAAGTACCTACAACTTCAGGTGAGCAGGTCTTCAGGAGTATGTCCTCCTTTGGGATGGTGAGTATGTCCTTAGTGACTGGCCAACGAAACATGGTATGATCACCGCGAGACGTGTGGACCATAAAGTCCACCACGTACTCTCCACTTTCCTCCCCCCCTTTCTATCACTTTCCCGAGGTACCATTGGCCATCGTATATGCATGCGAGGAAGTCTTCTACATCGTAGGTTTCCTCCTGTGGAGTGGGCTCCACTGGTCGATCTGCTGCCTCAGGCTCTGGTGCAGCAGGCTCCGCTGATTGTTCTGTGGCCTCAGGCTCCGGTGCGGGCTCTATCTCTGCTTCCTCGACTTGGTCGCCTCCGGGGCACAGCACGCGCTCCTTCCAACCTGGACACTGCCGCAGAGACGTGCAGTTCTCCCAGCAGCATGCGTCGAAGCAGGAGGTGTCCCGCACAGCGATAGAATGGTCCGGAGTCACAGGCACAACTCCATGCACAGACATAGTGCCTGGCACACTCTTGCTGGCAACTAGTTCACGCACACGGCGCCTCTCGCGTACAATATCCGACACAGATGTAGCGGACAGACCCCTCCAGTTTGTTCCCCCTCTTAGCGAACTGAGCGGCGTTCCATATCTTTTTGTTCCGCTTCACTGACAAGTCCGCATTCCGTTTCGCTGCAGCACCAACGCCGTCGCATGGCCCTTTGCCATGGCCTGCTTCGAAGTAGGTCCAGGTCGCCTGAACGCCAAACAACTGTTGGTGCTTGCAAAGTATCGAGAAGATGAAGATATTCCTATATTGGCTGGAGGGAGAGTCGGAGGCATAGTGGATGGTGGTGACCTCAGGCAGAGTGGTGCGGACAAAGTCACACAGAACTCTGAGGAATGCGAGGATGGCACCGGTGTCATGGGCCCGGTCATCCGTCACGAGGGCCACAGACCAGTGTGTGGTAACCTCTTCCTCCCGGTGGTGGATGACAGCTGGGTGGAGGGTGACTGGCTCCTTAGCATAGTACATGCTCTGTAGCTCCTCGGGATATGAGACCATCCAATTCTCGGCGAAGTCCATCTGGATGGTACACTCTGCTGGTGCCCTGGTGGTGTGATGGTGAGGAACTCCTGTGCCAGATTGTCTATGTAGGAGTCCCTCAGAGTGTCCAACTCCACAAGGCGCAACTTCCAGCATGTCTTCCCCTCCTCAGGGTCACTGTACGGGACACTAACCGCTGCCAGGTCTCACAGCGGATTGTGTCGGGCAGGTTTTTCCCTCGGAGAGTGGCGGTGAAGAACTTCACAACTTTGATGTACTTCTCCACATGACGCACATCGTTGAAGAAGGTCCGGCTGACGGTGACTGGGGTGCTGCTCATTATAAATCTGGTGCAGGTGGTCCGTGAACTCTGTCAGAATGACTTTCTGGTGCTTCACCTTCTTGACTGTCACCGTGTCCTTTTTGCCCGGAAGAGTGTACGAGTGCTCGGGGCGCTTTAGAAATTCGATCACGAGTTCCCTCCGCCCCCTGAACTCCACTGCGCATGTAGAGACCTTTCGGGGACCCGAAAGCAAGGAACGCCGGTCCTTCGCCAACTGGCTTGTCAGTCTCTTCACCTTGAGTTCCTCAGGCGAGGTGACGGACTTCAAAAACCTGAGGCGCTCAGTCCGAGACATTCGCCGTAAGTTGTCCACAACAGTGTCATAAAGTTCAGCCTTTTTCCGGGTCACATCACCGCTATTCTCTGCCTGGGGACTCTGGTCAACTTGGGGAGGGGGAAGGGGAATCTCCTCGGCATCCTCAATGCTGTGGGTTCCTGTGTCGTCCCGTGGACCATCACCGTGATCCCCTACCTGGGGACTCCGGTCAACCCGGTGCGGAGGAATGTCCTCGACACCACCGTCCTCCACCCCACCGTCCTCCACCCCACCGTCCTCCACCCGGGTAATCCGGTCAACCCGGGGAAGAGCAGTGCAGACCGCAACACGGGCAGTGTGGTCGTCCCATGCAGCGGACTTGTGTGCTGACTTGGAGGGCAATACTGCTGGTTCGGTAGCAGCTGATTTGGCAGCAGCAGCATTCAATTTGCCGATCTCAGCCTGCAGTTCGGCGACACGCTGCTTCTCCAAGCGCAGGTGGTAGTACAGCCTCGACTTACGTGGAGTTCTGGCCACTGGCCGGTTTGGCCGGAACAACGCCACCTGATATAAAAAGTAAAATTTTAATTTAGTATATGCGTGATATGCAGACTATAATTAGGACATTAATCTCAAAATTATTATTTTAATCTCAAGATAATTATTAATCTCTGTGGAATTTCTTTATAAATTACATGCAGTCAATTAGTGCGTCGTCGTCGTGGGGTCGCCATCTCAGGTCCAGGCTGACCGCGCTGAGGCGCTGGGTGAGGTGCAGGCTGGGCGCGCTGAGGCGCAGGCTGAGGTCCAGGCTGGGGTCCAGGCTGGGCGCGCTGAGGTGCAGGCTGAGGTCCGGGCTGTAGTGCTTCCTTTTCTGCCTTCTTTGCTCTGAAGCGCTGCCCCCTTATGCGTGCCAGAGCAATCTGCCGGTCCTTCTCATCTTGATGTATTGTTTCCCATACTCTCTGCCGGCTGGTTCTCTTTCGCTCGGCCTCAGCATTGTTGAATTCTTCCTCGCCAAATTCTCTCTTTAACTTGTCCCATTGCTCCGCCTGCGACTTTGCGTGGGAGTTCTTCTCCACTGGGGGAAGTTTCTTCCTACCCATGGTGCTAAAAATAGAGGAGAGGTATAATTAGCTAGACAAAAACAGGAAAACAAACGTCCGTGAATTTTACCCAAAAATGAACCATTTAATTTTGCTAAAACGACTGTTGGGTGATAGCAGTACGAGGGGGGCAGGTTGTGTAAACATAGGGAAAGTCCAATCCTACCGAAAGTGGTATTTTGAAACCAAAATATACAAAACAAACATCCGTGATATAAATAAATTTAGCCCTGAATTTCTCCATGGTGAGGTTAGATACTCAATTCTTCATCTTTACAGCTCTACAGATGCCCGTGCAACATAAAAATCATATATAGCAGTGATACATATAATATTAACATGTATTGGTCACATTCATGTCTGACAGCAAAAGTCCGTGATTTTTATTACCTTAACCTCTATTAGTGCCTCCAGTGTCTATACAATTAAGGCCAGGTTAATGTTAACACACTCTAAACAGACAGGGGAAGTATACGTGTAGACTAGACCATGAAATAATATGCTATAATACATATTTAATAGCTGAGAGAACGAAATAAGTGGCAACATTTGATTTTTTTCCTAAAGAAAATTACTTGGACTAGCCCAAAGTAAGGGTATCTAACATGGGATGTAAGCAAAACATCACCTGAAGATGTGTACATGTCTGTTGTATTGTCCTAGATCGATAATTTTGACAAGCATGAAAAAATAAAAGCAGAATGACCTGACTTTGGTTGAAGAAAATAAATATCACGGACGTTTGCCAATAATTCACGGACGTTTGTCCAATACTTGTTTCGTCCATGGCGGACCTGGATTTGGGCAGATTTCTAACCATCGTCGTACATACGATGCACAACATAAAAACACACTATTAAAATGCTACTTTAACTATATCTGCACGTCTCTCGATCCTTCAAAAACAACTTTTCGTCATGATTTTTGGGAACACTCACCTTTACTCAGTGAATTTTGTTGTTAGTCTGTACAAGAAGTTTTCCAAAGTTGTGTTGTTGCCTTGTCTGCGTCCAAAAGGTGCCCGGATGTAAACCACTTCCACCGGCTAACATACGGGCACTAATGGTCATTCATTTGCTACTGAGTCGCAATAACATTCACGGACGTTTGTTTTCATTTCGACGCCAGTTGTAGGGCCAATACACAAACTGGAGTGAAACGTTTGTTCGCAACTGAAGAATGTGGTACAAGAAACGAGAAATGCTATAGGAAATAGCTAGAAAATTATATGCAGGAGAGGTAAAAATGTTGAACAAACGTCCGTGATTTTTATCAGTATAATTCTGTTCATGTGCCACCCTAGCCAAGGGAAATGGGTGTGGCTAAAACCTTTTCCACCCACAACAATGCAACAACGTACCCTTGTCCATAGGTGGTAAAAATAATATGGTGCCCACTTTCTTAACATGCAAATTGGGCTTTTGAAATATAATTCACGGACGTTTGTTTAACTCAAATTTCTCATTTGAATGAGAATTGAGAAAATTGTACTGGCCCAAATCATGTTAAAATGTCATGGAAATGTAAACTGTGTCCACTTACTAGACAAATAATAAGTTTGGGATATTCTAACTTTACATTACTTGAAATAGGATACATTTACAAAATGAAGAAATGTTAAAAAATGCATTTTCCCCCTTTTTTTCTAATTTATAGGCCAATAACACAATACATTCTCATCGGACAAATTTACATTTTTCTGAAAGCCCAAACAATTCTCTACTGAATAATACTAAGAAGAATTAGATTGGTGTAGAGGTTTTTATTCTATACCCATGTAAAGCTGAAAACTGTGAAAATGGTGAATTGTACGTTTTTCTAAGACCTCACCCATATATATATATATTCTGCTGGAATGGCTGTCAACAATACTATTTTATTGATATACCCACTACATGTGTACTAATAGCCACTGTAACGCTGTTTACATATTTTATTTTATTGTATACATTGTGCAATATATGGCTTTGTATAATGTTGGTTGTTTGTCATCTAAGATGACCACAAAACATTGTAGTAGGGTCTAGAATTGCAGTTTTGTGACCATTTTCTGGTTACTAAAGTTTTTCTATTGATTTGACTTCTATGGACCATTTAAACAAGATTTAATCCCCCGGTCCCCCTAAAAATGCTGGCACTTTCCACCAGAGAGCCAAATCCAAAATGGCCACTGGCACCATCTCAAAAAAATTACTTTTAACCAAAGCCTGATACCCAATTAATATGAAGGGAGCGAGAACCCCGCTGCTGGGCATGATGAATAATGGTTCTAGAAGTGAGCTCCTTTTTGGGATGAGGGCCAGATTGGCTGGATTTTTTAATGAGGGTACAAATCTTTTGTTTAGCACAATGAGGGTCTGATTTGTTTTAATGAAGCACACTTGCATTTCAGATTAATTAATTGTTCTCTTTTTTGTATAATTTCATATCACATACAGAGCGATGTGTGATGCCGTGGTGTCGACGGTTCGTTATGTGAATAGAAAACATAGTTTATACCAATGTCCACTATTCCATGTGTCCTCCAGTGTAGCGGGCTTTGCGATGAAGCCACCAATTCCATTATCTCAATTGAGAGGTGGGAAAAGCTCAAGAAAAAGGCCCTGTTATGGAGCGGTCTTTACAAGTTTGGAGATGTCCATGCAACTGTAGTTTGGGATAAAGGTTCCCTCGGACAATGTGTCCATGATGCATGTAGGTTGACCTTATGTGATACGAAGAAACTCAAGCAGGCCAATAAAAGACAGAAAACCCAAGAGGTTGATGAATGCCTATCTCAGTCTTCATCTATGTCTGAAACTTGTTCCCCAGCTTCGGCTCCAGCTGCCAAGCAGGTGCAATCAAGTCTAGGGCTGGTATATGATAAAACAAAATTGAAAAGATGCCAACAGGAAGCACATGGAATGCAGCCCAAAACGGATGCGATAAGATAAGCAGTATGTGCAGGACCTGGTCACATGCATGCAAGAGTTCGACTCCCTCCTGTTCGACCCGGACTCACCCACCCTCCGCACCCTACAGTCAGCCATGCCTGCATCTGGTCAGCTCGTTGCGGACTTCAACTCAGCCCGTGCCGTGGGGGAGAAAATTTACCAGTTTCTTGCGAGAACTGGTGTTCAATAAGAACACCTCCCTCCATGCATCTGTTCCTCTGAGCAAACGGTTGACGTTTGCCAAGGAATCAGGCACAAAGACGCCCGGGGAGGAACTCACGGTGACAGCTGCTGAGATGGAGTGAATCGCTCTCAAGGCAGTGATCAACCTGGTTGAGGTCAGTCAACTTGTTGACCTACCCCAGTTGCTGGAACAACGTGTTGTTGAGGAGAGTATGGCCTATTTAACTCCAACGGCACACACAGGAAGACACAAAAGAGCAAGCTCATCCAGAAGCTCTCTCTGCAATATATAGACCTGCAGGGACCATTCGTCTATCTCGTCGACATGGGCATGATCTGGAGGATGGCAACTCCAACAGAAGAAGGTAGATGCAAGATGGCACCCCACACAAGTGGTCGGACTACATGCACAAAGTGTCATTCATTATCCTTGTCCATTGTGGCGATACTGACCGTATCATCTGTGTGAACCACCCGAACGACGCAGCATATTCAACTAAAGACGACGAGCGAGACCTGCGGGTGCAGGGTAAGGCACATGTCCCCAACACCTACATGAAATTGACAGACACTTCCCTCTGCCAGAGCGTTCAAAACGCTGCTGTGTAGCGTCAGAACTGGCTTAACAATTGACATCCATGTGTCCACCAAAAATGTGTCACTGGCAACAATTTTATCCTGCATAAAGCCCTGCTGATCTACCTGACCTACACATGCATCTAAGAATTCATGCACACACATTAAGACTCGTACATGGAAAGCTATGACAACACCAATGTCATCATCAACATTGTGACGACAGCTCTTCAGACTTCACTATGTGAAAAAACCAGTCTCACCATCTCATCTCAAGGCCAGTGATAACAGGCAGTCTGGAAATGGTGCATGTCCTGAGTATTTCTTTCTATTTAGACATGCCATCCTATTATTATTTATGCTATGTGGCTCTAATGTTATATGTGAGGCAGTTAGACACAGATGACTTGCATCCATACCGACAATGTTATCTAATCTAATTTTGTGTTCCACGCAGTAGCTTACACGGTGTGCACTGATTGATCTGCATTTTCCACCATCAAGTATACAACTAATCACACCATATTTGTTGTTTATACCCTTACTACCACCTGTTCACATCTAGCACTGACCATTTGTAGACAAAAGCAAATTTTCTCTTATTTGTTCCAACAGCCTTGCAGCGACAATGGCATCCATCATGCAGAAAGGCACCAGGCATTTATGTTGCCATGGATTTGCATAACCTACTTATTAGGGCACAGAGCACTGTTGATTTTCCCATTGGCTTGAGATTTTTTTATTTCTGCACAGTCACTGCCGTCATGTCATTGATATGCTGATCAAATTTGGTAAAAATCACATACATGGTCAGGCTCTTTTAAAATGCATGCACGTGCACTGCCTGTCAATATTGACTGAATTTAGCACATTTTTCTACATCTGCAGGGTCATGAAATAAAAATGCTAAAAATCACTACACCATCTACACTAACACGTGTCATTACACTGCAGATACATCATAGGACTGAATCTACTAGTATGCCTGCCCTAGTGTACTCATTGACCAATTTCTTTTTTTTAATCTCAAATGACACAATTCTTAAGGTACTACATCCGTATGGGTCAGATCAGGAAGTGTAACTCTGTTGTGACCCCTCCAGCAGTTGGAATAGTGCTTGGCCCACTATGTCAACTCCCAAGAGGACTATTTTGATGAGGACAGTAGTAGGGTTTTTAATTTCAATAGTCCAGGAACATATGGGTCGCACATTGTATATATTTAGAATATACTGCCTGATACAGTTTACATGTGGTCACTACGTCCACCCACCTGTGTGGAGGTAATGACAGTTGAGTCTTTCTCCTGTCCAATATCCACCAGCATCACACAGACGGTTTGATGTCGCTTGACCACTGGCACACCTGCATTGCAATATGGACCACCCAATAAGAGCATCAATAACAAACGTGTGTACAATGGTATGCAACCCGATATGTATTATGGATAATTCTGTTTCAGATAAACAAATTGTTTCCACCACATAGTCGGAGAATATACTGATTTTTTTACATCAAAATTTGCATGAAAACTGGCTCATCCCATAATTTCACAAATGTTTGCGCATATTTTTGTAATTTTTTTCAGAAACATTTACAGATTTTTGTTGCAGCGAGCTAAAATATCATTTTCTGTAAAATTGTGAATATTGAGCATTCACCCCTTTGGAATTTGATACGTAGACTAAATGATCTATGGGGACTTTGAATTTAAGATAATTTCAGGAAGTGCAGTTGTGGGTCTTGAGATATTGGCAGTTACAAGTAGTGACTGGGCGACAGGTGTAGTAGTAGTGCCTCAGCAGAATGGTGCCATTAGACTATGTGGTAATTAGAAGACGACTGTTAAGACCTCAGTTAAAAACTGTGTCCCCACCAAACATTCACTTTGACGATATTCTGGCAGATTTGGTGGGTGGAGCAAAATTCTCAAAACAAAACCCGACTTAGCAAACCAAATGGAGGTCTCTGAGAGCTAGCAATATAGACAGTATATGAATATTTCCATGCACAATGGACTGTTCCAACAGAACATGTTAGTCTGTGGAATCATGACAAACTGCACTAGAGAAAGTGTTGCTGGGGTTGCCTGGAGTCAAGGTATATCTTGATGACATTCTTGTGTCAGGGAGAACCAAGACAGAATATCTGAGAAATCTGGATAGAGTGTTCGAAACACTGACAGAGGTTGGGTTGAAATTGAATTGTGAAATATGTGAATTCTCCAGAGGTTCCCTTGAAAACTTGGGTCACGTGATTGATGCCCATCATATCCACAAATCAGCAAGATAGCCGTCATTCTTGATGCACCCAGGCCTACTGATGTCAGTTCACTGAATGCCAATACTTTTTTATTCTGACGATGACATTGCATTGGCCAAGAGCATTTTGTTTCAAATGGCTTTTAACAATTGTGACGCCCCGCAGCTTATAAAGTGAAACGGCAAAGATAAGAAACTTAACAACATACAAGATATTTTAAGCATTTTCCTTGAGATGCCACCCCAGTCCATGCCTTGTTATGTGGCCAAGGAATTGTCACACCTTCCACCATTGTCAATGAACTCTTTTGACATATCATCACTTAACCCACCAGTAATGAAAGACATGGAGTCAATCAAACTACACTTGCTAATTCTACAAGAATCACACAAAACCTCGATGAAGGCACAGATCACTACATGATTCCTTTTCAGCTGAGCACCATTCTCCCTGCTCTGTCTGCGTTGTCTCGGCCGACATAGAGGATCAACATGTCATCAATGTAGTTGATCAACCTGAGTGCACTGCTGACGACCTGCTCCTCCTTACTGAAACCAAACATGTATCAAATAGGGTTCTACAACCTCAGACTTTTTAATGTTTCCATTGGTGTTCGACAAGGTGGGATTTTGTCCCCACAATCAGATATATTGCTCATTATTTTATGTTATACTACACTTTTACACTTATGTAGCTAATACTTTATTTAATTTTTATCTACTCATTTGGTAACACGTTTACCTTTTAAAGGCTATTTATGTGTATTTACCAACTGTATATATGGGTTTTTACATGAAATAAATGTATTCATATACAGTTATGTCCATCTGTTAGGCATTTTAGCTTATTTATTTGAACAGACAGGTTTATGATTGGGAAACAATAACACGTTTATAATTTTTTCCATTTTGTGGTACAATAAAAACATTATTAACTACATTTCCTTTCCTGTTTTTTGAAGACTAGAGGTCATATGCTTCGCAGATGGTCACTCATGGTGATTGCCGTTTTGCCGTAGCAGTAGCCGCTCTGTGGAATGGACTGCCGGACAGTGTTAGGACGGCAAAGACACAGCCACAGTTTAAAACACTTCTGAAGACACACCTTTTTAGATTAGCGCTTCTGTGACGTGATCATGTGGACTTTAATTACATGCATTTACCCATAAGTTATACAATTTATATCATATAATTATTATGCAATTAGTATCATTATTAGCATTTTAATATGATAATTTTTATGATTGATTAGCTATGTTATTTTGTTTTAATCATATATTTTATTTTACTGTTTCACGTATAGCCTTATAATTATAATGTTTATACATGTATATATATATATATATATATATATATATATTATATATTTATTAATAATTTATCATCAAATTTTAGCTACTATTTGTACATTTATGTAAAGCGCCTGAGAGCAATACTATTGATTCAGGCGCTATACAAATAAAATGTATTATTATTATTATATCACTTGGTTTCTTACCTGACTGTACAGTGTGTTCCAGATCCAACGATGTCTGAGCCATTACTAACTTGTTTTTCATGGTGACTGAAGCATCGAACGATAACAAAATCTTCCCTCAATGTACTCAGTAGACAGCCTGCTTCTACAACTCGTTGATGTGGGGTCTGCTGCAAAGAATCAGCATAAAAAGTATGGTATTGAGGCAATGTTCATTCCTCTTTTGTTAGCATTTATTTATTTACGTCTAGTTTTTGTCTTCTAGAACCATGGCAAAGCAACATGAACCTTATATGTGTGGGGTGCATGGCTGACCAGTATGTGGAGATGTCCAACCTATCACAAGTCATGTTTCCGGTATGATGGATGGCATGGATATACCATCAGATTCAGCAAAAGAAGATCCAGTTATATGGAATGGTTTGCATAAAACAAGGACATTTATGGCATCTTCACATCACTCGGATCAAGAATTGGGCTCTTTAAATGGAGGAATAGTTATGACTGTTGCATCAACTTTCTAAATTGTTGTCCAAATAATGCTCTAGACTAGGGCATGTGTTTTCTTGTGTGCACAACACAGCAAGAATTAGGAATGAGAAAGACAAATAGGTGAGATTGAGACAAATAGTGAGACAGATACAAATCAGGGTACTGCGGAAATAGGATGTGGGTACATCGGTACATTTATATAAGGGATCACAAAATAAAACACAGAAGAGGGAACTGTTATTCGCTCTTCTTTCCCTGTATGGTAGTTTCTTGCTGTGTCCACCAACAATCACCAGTCTCCTCTATCTTTTTGCACTCATTCTCTCTCTCTCTCAATCCTGCCTTACACAATCCTCCCAACAAGAGTATTAAATATAGACAAATCCAGAAGAAATGAATAACCATGGATACAAAAAGGACAACTAGTTATTAATATCTTGGATGTGTAAACAAACATGATGTGCATATAATGTAAGAATGGCTTGTTTTCAGACAATATTATGCAAACAATGAGTATTTACAATTCTAAGTTTGGTACCATCACAACAAAACAAAATTCTTTGGAAATTCACTATAATTCATTAAGTTATAAAATTAGATTTTCATGTAAAAGCCCTACAATAACGTTTTTATTTATTCAGAAGCAAGTCATTGTTATGAGAAATATTTTTGTAACACTCACCTACATCGGTCTTATATATTGTCATTTATTTATTGCAAAGGATCATCTTATGTGGCTTTAATCACTGAAACATACACATATGCATGCACGCATGCATACAAGCATGCACGCATGCATTGTTGGGCCTGCACACTTGGACCAACATGTTTGCAAACTGTCAAAATAAAAATATCATTAACATGAAAGCAACTGTGAATCAGAGCTAATACATCCAACCTGGTGCTCTTCAACACACAGCGCCCTCACACGGATGGTATTAAAACTTAAAAGTGATACCAAAATAACGAGACGTCCGAGATTGACCAAGATCTTTGCGCTTTTGGTCCCATCCGGGGGAAGTGCCCCAGCTACTATTTAATAGCTCTGTGTGAGTGTGGTGAAGAACACGTGTACATACAGGAATGTCACCTTAATCTAACCAATATAATTCAGCCCTTAGCCTTAGCTTAGGCTTGAATGAAGTCAGATCATAACATTGAAACCACAATGTACCCAGGCTGGACATATATCAGTCACAGTTAATTATTAATATTATCATGTTGACGAGTGCCAGAAACATTGTTTTTGTGCAATTGTTGGGGGCACAAACTGGGTGTCTCTTTGTTTGGCCCCGTGCCGTTGCGAAAATTCATAATGGTCCCTTCCCTGGGCCTGGGCTATGCCTATGCTATGCCATATGCCACCATAGGCATAGCCTATGGTCATGGTGTGTTTAAAAACAACATCTAGAAATACCCCTAGAAGGGCGGAATATACATAGATGATATGGGTTGGACTCACATTATGTTTCTTCCTTGTGCACTTGCCATCTGGAGTTCACTCTCAGGTGGCAATTTTGTGATTTTTTGTCAAATCTTGTAATTATTACCAACACCGGTACCGTGTTACCGTTTGAACGCGTTTCAACTCGCGGCGCGGAAATATTTTCGAAAATGTTTGTTTATGCAACTTCGTCTCGCGTTGTATATCGTATTTCGGCAAAATATAATTTTTAACCATTCATTTTAACAATTTGAATGAAATAAGTGTTGCAAATTTTGAATATCGGTGTACTTTGCAAATGTTTCTTCATTATATTGGAAACATCAGCATGTTTTGGCTCGCAGGCTGGCCAGTATACATCATCAGAATTTTCAATGCTAAATTTGTCAAATCGGCCCGTGATATTTATTAAAATTTTATATCCTCAAATTTGAGAAAGGAATTACAAAACTCTTATTGAGTGAATATATACTTACACAAATAGACCAGACAGTCTAAATATCAGAAAACTTTAAAAGACGTCTCGCTGCATCAAAAACAGAGCGCCCTATTTTGCCTGCACAGCTTGCATGTAAAGTCTAAAGACGTTCCCAATTGTGTCACGTGAATTACTGCGAAATCACAATGTTACGTCTTAAGCTGAAACGTACGTTTTCATCTTGAAGCAAAATTTACCAATTTTGATTTTGCTTTTACATTGCGATATCTATCGAATGGTTCAGTTATTTTGCGTTGATAGGTAGATATCGTATACGACGTCGACTAGCTGTGATTATTGCTAGTTTTACAATATGAGACGCCTGAACTTAGACCGCTGCAAAGAAAACGATGTCAGTTTGACGGTGCATGGCAGATTTGGACCGAACCAATATTCCAAAATGGGGGTGTGAGTTTGGGTTAGGGTTAGGGTCAGGTTTAGTGTCAGGTTTAGAGTCAGGGTTAGGGTTAGGATTAAGGTCAGGGTGATAGGTTTTATACAAGTCAAGTCGGGCTTCCATTAAAATTGTTACTGCCACGCAGCGGCGACAAACACACATCCCTATTTTGGAATAGTGGTTTGGTCCAAATTGACTGTCGGCGCAATAGTCGTGCGTTAATGGCTGATGGCTGTCGGTGCAATATCCATGGCCTGTGTGCAATATCCATGGTGTGTGTGTGTGTGTGTGTGTGTGTGTGTGTGTGTGTGTGTGTGTGTGTGTGTGTGTGTGTGTGTGTGTGTGTGTGTGTGTGTGTGTGTGTGTGTGTGTGTGTGTGTGTGTGTGTGTGTGTGTGTGTGTGTGTGTGTGTGTGTGTGTGTGTGTGTGTGTGTGTGTGTGTGTGTGTGTGTGTGTGTGTGTGTGTGTGTGTGTGTGTGTGTGTGTGTGTTTTTTTTTTTTTTTTTTGTTTATATATATATATATATATATATATATATATATATATATATATAATAATATAATAGATAGATAGATAGATAGATAGATAGATAGATAGATAGATAGATAGATAGATAGATAGATAGATAGATAGATAGATAGATAGATATCACGCAATCGTAGCCTTGACTAGTCAAGTACCCATGCTCCATGATCTGGCAGCATTGCCTGGGTAGCTTCATTTACCCAGACGCAGGTGGCAGCACGTTTTTAGCTAGCCTCGATTAATCCGACTCCGTGAGGTGGCAGCACCTTTCAGCCCCTCAACTGTCCTTTCGGCGTAGTTACGCAGCCGACCGACAATGTGTATGTTATCGGTGTGGGGCTAAATAATGCTGCCACTTCACGGATACTGGTTAATGCCGTAATTCCTATTTTATAAACAACTGCAATTTTGTTTGTGTTAGTATAAGTTTAATTTTGAATAGTTTATATAATACAGCATTATCTGATAAAAAAGGTATCCGTATTTAATTTGTTATTTCAAAAACGGCCTGAGAAACAATCAGCGTCTCTACGCTACGTCGAACAAACGACGCTAGACACCCCAGTATATATCGCCGTACAATGGTACATTCGGATTTGTAACGTCCGATCTCAAAATTCCTATTCTGGTCAAGATGGCGGACGTCCAATACCGGTATTGACCGTATTCCGATTTCGGATGTAACATATTTTTGAGCTGCTGATGTGACCGACAGGGCGACCGTACCCAGAATAGGGTAGAGATCGACGCTGATTGGCTCTCAGGCCAAATTTAAAATAGCAAATTAAATAAGGCTACGCTTTTGATCAGATAGTAGTCGTACGTAGTATTTTATTATTTAAAAAAACTATTCAATATTAAACTATATTCACATATAAACATAAATACAAATTTGCAGTTGTCTACGAAGCAGGAATTAAGCAGGATTACGCAGACTCTGTGAACTGGCAGCACTTTAATTACACGGATAATATTTAAAAGCCCGCTAGACGGTCTTCTCGCCGAAGTTACGCAGCCGAGCGAGATTCGGTTAAGCGAGACTAAACCTCTGTAAATCAGGCTCCGTGGGGTGGCAGCACTTAATCCCTGCTCAGATGAAGTGTCGTGACCGGTGTAGTCCTGCGGTCCTGTCCTACGAAACTCACTGGTTGATCTCCTGGGACCGTATGCATGGCCAGGGACTAACTCGTGAAACTGGGTATAACTCGGTTGCGAGGTCGCAAGTTCGCTAATCCGGTATGCATGAGCACCGCATAGGATCGATTTTAGGCTGTTGCCCGCACTTCGACCGCCTATCTCTAGGCTCGCTAGCTAGGAGGTGTACACTGATGGACACTGGTGATCGTGAGGAGGAAAAAGAGGAGTAAGACGAGGACGAGTTTGACTTTGACGATTTCAGTGAAAGCGATGGTGAATAATCTTCTTACAATTATCAATTTGAAGCCCGTGACTCATGAGAGGTGGAGGCGCGGCAGCTCAGAAAAAAATCCTTCTGGCTTGCTATTTGCCTAGATCAAATAAATATTTGGTAAATGAACATAGTGGAATTTCTGTATTTATTCCTTGAATTCCATATACCTTGAATTTATTCCCAGCTTAATATTTACTCGTAAAACGACACGATTTCTTAAGTTAATGCCTTCAAAAAAAAAACTCTTGATTTACCTGCAATATTGGCTGAAATACAGCGAAAAAGTGCCATTTCCTGTAACATTGTCATTGGTACTTTAGAATGTGCATAACATGCCAAGGACACAGGTAGTTAATCCAGGAATGGTCTTATAATAATCATTGGCCCTGAAAATATGGCCAGTCTGGGCACTTTATTTGTGCAGTTATGTGCAATATTGGCCGCGATATTATAGACTATAGTGAATAATTGATTTTTCAATAATGCCATATGGCGACACTAATTTGTATAAAAGTGATACGTGGGACATTTTGCTGACTTGCAAACCGTTTTCTACGTATTTTTCCGATCTAGTGACACTCAGCGATAAGCTTAGATAAAAGCATTGATAAAAGGCATTCACCCATTTGAAAATTGCGTTACATTGTTTCAGCGAGTCCCAGAAATAGATCGCGTGCTCATACGGAACGAAATGCTTAACGTGTGGTGCGCAGAGCTGGTGCTTGTATTAAGCGGTGACGATTTTCAAACGCCTATAATTTAAAAGTGTGCAGAACTGATCCGTTATCCAACGACAAAGTTGTATATGATATAATTATCTTTACAATGATGTAGAAAATATGCAATTTAATTTTGTTTAAAATTAATATTGAGTGCAATGTTTTGCAACCGCACCGTACGAATGTTGAAAAAGTATAAATCTACGAACCATCCCCGTGCGCCCTCGAGATCACATAACACATTTCATTAAGATAATATATATATATATATATATATATATATATATATATATATATATATATATATATATATATATATATATATATATATACACACACACGTACGCACGGACGAGGAACTCTGTTTTATAATATAGATGTATGCTCGTACCTCAATTCTGTTGCTGCTGCTGCTTGCATCTGTGGCTTCTCCAGCCGCTGCAGCAAGAGCGAACCACAGCAGCCACAGGCGAGTCATGACGACGTCCTACGAATAACACAATACACTACAGGTTAGTGTGCACGTGCTTAGCAATGTCTATCTAATCAGGGTATCATCGAGGGTTTGGAAATAAAATAGTTTTGTGTGTGTATCCGAGTGAACTAAATTGCCCAAGGTTCAACGCGAACCCATTTGAACCCATTTTCACTCGTTTGAACTCCCGACGCTCTAGTCACTGCGTCACTGCGCACCCCTCTACATTATATGCCTTCTTTAGACGCAGGTGTACTTTTTGCAGAAAGGATGACCATGTGAGAATGGGGCTACACTTCGTGTGTGCATATGTGTGCGCGTGTCTATGTGTGTCCGTGTGTGCGTGCATGTATGTGATTATATATATATATATATATATATATATATATATATATATATATATATATATATATATATATACTCGAGGCACGCCATTTAAACTTAATCACGACAGCAAATGCAAAATGCAAAACGCAAAACAACGCATTTCCAGCTCTCAGTTAACCCACAAGCACTCTTTTAACCAAATAAAAAACGTACCCGAGAAGTCTCGTCGACGGGGCACGTAGAGCTGCAGTCGACGTCTTGGCACGTATACGTCCAGAGCCGCTATATCCGCTACGGTCTTTCGTCCGACGCGAACGACGGTCTCGAGTGATAGCTTTGTACATAATTACTAGACGGCGCGTTGCTGTTTTGGATGTCTGCCAAGCTATTTTACTGTCAGGTTAGATTATGATGATAATCCTATGTCTACTTGTCTTGATTATAGTTGCTTTGATATCATTATCGTCTTCAATTCACAAATTGTTGTGTGCGCGCGCGCGTGCGTGCGTGTGTGCGTGCGTGCGTACCTGATTGATTGTATTGAACAGAGTACATTTTACAGACTCTATACACATGTAAAGCGCCCCGGATCAAAGCATTACCATGAGTATAAATTCTCTTGTATTGCCTAGACATGTCATCATCGTTATTGAGATCTTCTGTGACAATATGCCTTACTAATCTTTGGCAGTGCTTCACCATGTAATACCAAGTTCGGAAGGTGTCTATCTTTTTACTTTTTTTACAACAAATATCATAGCGTTACTTCTGGCACTATTGTATGTAACATCATGTTCTATTCCATGTAGATAACAACATTGATAAACCCATAGACTTATGCTATCGCAGCTCTGGCAATAAGCGCGGATGTCGCTGATATTACCAGAGCAAAACTGGTCAATTCTGGACGTGCATGCACGTCCGGTTAGCGAATGTTTTAGTGACATACTAATGACTTCAGGTAAATGCGACGTCCTGACATCATTTGTTGCGTGATTTAAGCTGTCTTGGCGGGGAAATTGAGAAAAGAGAGACCCGCAAACAGCTCTTGCAATAAGTGCGGAAGTCGTCCTTAATGCCGGAGCAGAAGTTGATGTATGTGGACTTGCATGCACGTGCGGTTGGCTATATATTCAGCGAACCCACGTCGACATAGTAATTACTTCAGATAAATATGACGCTCTAATATAGTTTTTGAGTGAATTAGACGGGGAAATTGAGATCAGAGTTATCCGCAGAGCTGCTCTGGCAAAAAACGCGGAAATCATCCTTGTTACCAGAGAAGAAGTTGATGTGTGGGGATATGCATCTACGTCCGCTTGGCGATATTTTTAGCGAACACACGTCGATATAGTAATTACTTCAGATAAATGTAACGCTCAGATTATGTTCTTTTTTGAGTGATTTAGACGATCGTGGCAGGGAAACTGAGATAACAGAGATCCGCAGAGCAGCTCTGGCAGTAAGCGCAGAAATCGTCGTTATTACCAGAGCAGCTCTGGCAATAAGCGCGGAAGTCGTCCTTATTGCCAGAGCAGAAGTGGATGTATGGGGACATGCATGCACGTCCGGTTGGTTGGACCAGAGATACCCACAGGCGGCTCTGGCAATAAGCGCGCAAGTCGGCCTTCTTGCCAGGTTTTCTCTGTTCAAACAAACTCGTACATATATATATATATATATATATATATATATATATATATATATATATATATATATATATATATATATATATATGTGCGTGTTGTCGTTACTCATTTTAAACGAGTTTGCTTTGAACAGAGAAAACCTGGCAAGAAGGCCGACTTGCGCGCTTATTGCCAGAGCCGCCTGTGGGTATCTCTGGTCCAACCAACCGGACGTGCATGCATGTCCCCAACTGCCCAGCCTCATTTTCGCGCGCGAGACTTGCATCTTTGTTCTGGTGGGCTGTATTATTATATATATATATATATATATATATATATATATATATATATATATATATATATATATATATATATATATATATATATATATTTCAACAGTTTCGAATACCAGTACGAATCAAACATCGTTGGGTTACTCGGCTAGTGTGTGTGTGTGTGTGTGTGTGTGTGTGTGTGTGTGTGTGTGGTGCGTGCGTGCGTGCGTGCGTGCGTGCGTGCGTGCGTGCGTGTGTGTGGAGTGTGTGGTAATTATATATGTATATATATATATATATATATATATATATCAAACACACACACACACAAACACGCATATATATAACATATACTATATATATATATATATATATATATATATATATATATATATATATATATATATATATATATATATAGCACGCATACATACATAAATACACAATCATATTAATTTCATCTCATCAATATTTTTCTACCATTGAAGTACGGATAACTGGTTATGTCTTAACTGCTAACACTATGGTGAAGGAAGGGGCGTGCGTGATATTGTGCTGGTCCAAGTGCAGCGCATATTTTCATGGATATGTAGTACAGTTCGAACCCATAGTTGTGGCAGATTTGTCAACAACGTGCTGTTAAAATATAGTCACATGATAATGATGCCATGGCTTATTACTCTGTCGATATCTTATTTCTGGGGACTGTACATGGCTTCAAGAATTAGGAGCTAGTTGATTCCATGTTAGGCACGTCTATGACTGAACCCTGCGTAACTAGGAGGGGCTTGGTTTCTTCCTTGAAACTGCCAGCCATGTACAGATAAGTCAAGCCCACCCTTGGTGTTAAGTATTTTTCTAGCTTCATTTCTCACAGAGAAATGTCAGCCTTGTTGGGTGAAAACACAAATTTTCAAACTTTCAAGCGGCAGAAAGAAATTTCGTTCCGCGATCTTCCTGGATGAAACGCTCAAACAGTAACACCTACCGTTCCCCGCACAAGCTACATGTGTGTTCAACAGTAATGCACACACGGTCAGACAAAGGTGCAGGTGTTTGAATGCTGAACACAAAACACAGGCTCTGTCATCCTAAGCAAAGGTGAACAGTTTATAAAAAATATTCCCTTTCACAATACAAACAAACGCCCTCTCCTGAACAGTAGTTTATCCACCAACCTCGGAGTAGTAACTTTACAGCGAGCCTTTCTTGATATGTCACTCGTTCAAATCGTGATAATTACATATGGCACACACATCCTACTATATATATAATACAGTATAAGGTGTTATAGGGCGTGCAAGTCTCGCGCGCGAAAATGAGGCTGGGGGCAGTTGGGGGCAGGAGGTCCATATACTCCATGTTAACTTATAGGACTTTGTTTTGTTTTGGTCGTAATAATCGAACTGTCCCGAAATAGCGTATTTCAGTTATATTGTCCGAAGGATTATTACAAGCAGAAGCAGTGGAACACTTTGCCGGTGACAATGATCACTGAAATCATGAATTTTAATCGATTATTATAGTGGTTGCCATGGCAATACCGGCAAGTACTTGTGTTTGGCGATCTTGACTAATAATGAAGAGTGCCAGTTTTCGCGCAGTACAACCTGTTTGGGCCAAACGTGTACATGTGTTATGATTCTGTGCATTTAGACAACTTGTCAGATATAAGTGCTTATCGAAACCACAACGTACAGCAATGAAAAACGCAAATCCCGTAAAAGACACATACAGCCTAGCATCGTGTCGATTATCTGCACTACGTAAATCGCTATGTGTCTATGATAGTGTGGTAAACTCAATATTAAATCGGACATTTAAGATAAGAAACGTATAACACAAGATATTTATGAACTGATTTTCCTAGTATTCATCAGTCGGAAGCTACAACTGTCATCCATCGTTAGAATATTATTCTTGTGTCCAGTCCCCAATTAGTCTCGCTTAGTCCCCAATAAGCTCCAGTCGCGCGGAGTCACGCCATGTATCGTGACCAATTTGCGGGCCCTATTATTACTTAAATACAACGCCTTCCACTAGCATGCCCGTGACATTTCCCTCTGATAAAAAAAAACACCCGTGCACTTGCGACTGTTGACCCGTGTCGATCCGTAAGCCCAACCCAACAACCGCACCTGCGCTGATCACGCGTTGCGACATGCCGCCAATAAAGGTAGCACTTAGTGTTTATATATATATCCAGCACGGTGATTGTGTTGCCTATTGTAAACCCACATGACTGCTGACTTGAACCTCGGCGCTAGCAAAGTAGGATGTGTGTGCCATATGTAATTATCACGATTTGAACGAGTGACATATCAAGAAAGGCTCGCTGTAAAGTTACTACTCCGAGGTTGGTGGATAAACTACTGTTCAGGAGAGGGCGTTTGTTTGTATTGTGAAAGGGAATATTTTTTATAAACTGTTCACCTTTGCTTAGGATGACAGAGCCTGTGTTTTGTGTTCAGCATTCAAACACCTGCACCTTTGTCTGACCGTGTGTGCATTACTGTTGAACACACATGTAGCTTGTGCGGGGAACGGTAGGTGTTACTGTTTGAGCGTTTCATCCAGGAAGATCGCGGAACGAAATTTCTTTCTGCCGCTTGAAAGTTTGAAAATTTGTGTTTTCACCCAACAAGGCTGACATTTCTCTGTGAGAAATGAAGCTAGAAAAATACTTAACACCAAGGGTGGGCTTGACTTATCTGTACATGGCTGGCAGTTTCAAGGAAGAAACCAAGCCCCTCCTAGTTACGCAGGGTTCAGTCATAGACGTGCCTAACATGGAATCAACTAGCTCCTAATTCTTGAAGCCATGTACAGTCCCCAGAAATAAGATATCGACAGAGTAATAAGCCATGGCATCATTATCATGTGACTATATTTTAACAGCACGTTGTTGACAAATCTGCCACAACTATGGGTTCGAACTGTACTACATATCCATGAAAATATGTGCTGCACTTGGACCAGCACAATATCACGCACGCCCCTTCCTTCACCATAGTGTTAGCAGTTAAGACATAACCAGTTATCCGTACTTCAATGGTAGAAAAATATTGATGAGATGAAATTAATATGATTGTGTATTTATGTATGTATGCTGATATATATATATATATATATATATATATATATATATATATATATATATATATATATATATATATATATATATATATATATATATATATATATAGTATATTTATATATATGTGTTTGTGTGTGTGTGTTTGCTAGTATATATATATATATATATATATATATATATATATATATATATATATATATATATATATATTACACACACTCACACACACACGCACGCACGCACGCACGCACGCACGCACGCACGCACGCACGCACGCACGCACGCACGCACGCACGCACACACACACACACACACACACACACACACACACACACACACACACACACACACACACACTAGCCGAGTAACCCAACGATGTTTGATTCGTACTGGTATTCGAAACTGTTGAAAATTGCGACCCACGAGGTCATAGGTCGATGTATACGCGCGATGCAAATTCACCTATACGCTTTTTCTTCAGGATTTTAGTTTTCCCTACGACTTGTCTTCGAACCACGATGTTTCTCACTGTACGAGTGTTCGGTGCCTTGGTTTTGTCTGCCACCTTCCAGATTCAGCCGACGGTATCTGGAACCTGTCCAACGTATGTACGAATTATGCTGTTTCAATAGTATGTCTGATTGTTTTAACATGTGCCCAACTCCAGTGATCGCAAGGCGACCCCTCAAGAACATACACTAAACACACCATAACGGTACGTTTGTTATATATTTGTAACGCAATTGTCATACTTGCAATAATGATAATTTATATACAGTTTAACCTGATAACATGTTTCATTTGCAATTTTTAGTGCACATTTATTTTCATTATTGTAGTGACCATTGCGTGAACTGTACACACATTTCTCAGTGTGTCTTCGCGTTGC
>JAODUO010000541.1:137500-140000 GCA_025642075.2 Ridgeia piscesae
ATGTGGCGACGAAACCATCGAACGGTCTGCGCACTGAATGTCTCTTCACAGAGTCCGTCTACCGTGAGTTACTTGTGCTAGTTTTGGGCGTGACTGTATTGCATCAGTGAATGTCTATCCAACAACAACAACAACAACAACAACAACAACAACAACAACAACAACAACAACAACAACAACAACAACAACAACAACAACAACAACAACAACAACAACAACAACAACAACAACAACAACAACAACACTTATTGACTCTCAGATCGAGTAACCCTTTGATTAACCCTTTTGCATTGATGATTGATTCCAAGGATTTAGGCGAAACAGAAGTTTTCATATTACTATTCATGCACAGAGCAGTGTGCTGCTGCAGTTGAAAGACAGCAATAATGTGTACACTTCATGTTACCATACCATTTATGCTACTAAATTACTAATGTATTGATTTAACTAAACATCATCTTCATTTAACAATTCACAAGTATGTAGACAGTAATTACAACTTAAAATATTTTATTTTGTTAAATTTGGAAAGGATATCGATATTTTGTTTGTAAACTGTTCCATACTCCCTTGACGATGGATGTTAGTAAGCTGAGGGTGTTTTTTTAATGTAGAACAGTTTGCTTTGTCTGGTACCCTACTTGTGTATATCTGCGATTGCTTCGATGAATGCTTGAGCACGATAATTTAAAGTGGTGATGTCTGTTTTAGAAAGTATAATCATAGTCTTATTTTAACTAAATCATGACATTTAAGTTTCAGTGATTTTAAATATAGATGTATCATGGTAATTAAGATTCCTTTAGCTATTTTCGGTAACAGAGACAGTTGTCTTAGTACAGGTTGGTAAATATACCAATACAACATATGTTATTCAACAAATGATTTATACAATATAGTGTGGTTTGACAGTTAAGAACATGCGTAGTTTTACAAAACGCGGCTATGATTTTTGAAGTTTTTATTAAGCCATTTAAATGTATTTTCTCGATGCATGATACCTGCTAATCATTTGTCTCATTCATGCTAAACTCACATCTTTTCCAAATTGTCTTTTGTTGTTAAATTGTCTTTTGTTATACACAGCCCGGCCGTGTGAGCCGCTCGTTGCCCCGGACAACGGGGCCGTCGCCTGTAACGGCTGGAACGGAAGGTTCGGAGAAGTTTGCACAGTGCTGTGTCGGCAAAACTCGGATCTACCTCCATGGAAAAACATCTCACGTCTGTACGTGTGTGGGGCGTCCGGGCAGTGGAAGCCAGAAATGGACATAAGCGCCTGCTCAGGTAGTGAACCACTAGTGTATATTTGATCAAATATTCTCAGTTTGCATGTCGAAGTCAAGATGTGTCGTTACCTATAAAGAATCGTCCGATGTGACACGTTGACTTTGTCATTACTAAAGACGAATGACGTCATCATATAGGTGTGATAACAGGTAATTGCCCTCGTCTGGATTTATTTGTGTACTCGTTTTACCTAATCCAGATGGCTTCCTTTATTTGCTGTGTTTCTCTGTTTGGTTCTTCAACTATTTACGCGAGCGTTTGTCCTTGTGTTGAATTTTAGCTAGTTATAAGTATATAATATTATATATATATATATATATATATATATATATATATATATATATATATATATATATATATATATATATATTATATCTTCAGCATATATTTTTTAAACGATGTATAATTGTTGCAATTCTTCAATCACAAGTGCTTAATAGTTTATTAACAAATTGGTGAATTGAAGAACAATTCTTGTCCGACCCTAATGTCCACGTTTAATCTTTATAGCAACTCGACCCAAATTTCAACACAAGGAAAAACGCTCGCGTTAATAGTTGAAGAACCAAACATATAATCAATAACTGTTAATTAGTGTTCATTTGTTATACAGATATTCGCCTAATCTAGATAATGCTCCGTTTAGCGCCGTATCCATACAACTACGTATTAATAATCTAATAACAGCTTCTTGTGTGTTACCTCTTTACCCAAATATATGTCTTTAAAAGATTTGAGAAACAATTAGTTCCCAGTTTTTGAGGGGGAAAACCTGCAAATGTACTGCTTTCTGAACCCTTGGAGGCGCCCTAGGATATCTTTAGGGCGATCCAATCAAACGGACGGCGCACGTCACATTGGGCACGGCGAACGCAGAGTGCTGCCATAAGTCCGTTGGACCTTCGGCCCAAAGGACTAAAACACTCGTAGTTTCGCATTTATCCAATGCCGAAGTAACATTTTCGACATTATGTTAAAGACAGTGACAAATAGTATTAACGATTGTTTCAGATTTGATTAATGCCATTGACAAATAATGTTAAAAACTAATATGTATCATAGATCAAAAGAAATATTGATCGAAATTTAAAACAATTTCGCTGCTCTTTATAGCGATTATTTTGCTTCATTTTGTAGTGTTCTTTTTCTTCGTCGTCGTCAACATCATTATCATGCAGCCATAATGTCCTGTGGCCTTAGCATATTATTTCCA